>CM023483.1:5914414-5980733 GCA_013339685.2 Hyalomma asiaticum | reverse complement strand
TGTCTGAGCGGTTCGTCAAGACCCTAGATCGTTGAAACTAATAATTTACAAACGCTACCTGCAGGTTAGTCGGCATGCAACAGCGTACAAAGTGACGCCGTGCTTTTTCTTTTCACCTTCGCAGGCAGCCACCTTTACGAAACTGCTCCTCCTAATGTGCCTCAGGGGGGCGCAGAGCCGAGCACAGGCCCCTGTGGATGTCAGCACTATTTATGATTGCGCAACAGGCGCAGTGGCGGCCACCAGCAAAACCCACACTGCAACCGGTGGTCCAGATGCGGCGAAGTTCGAAATAAAGATCACAGGCAAGGCATCGCCTTATGACAGTAAGTGCGAAACGTTCTATGTTCCGCGAACTTTTCGATGAAACTTCGTCTGTTGGCCTCTGTATAAGACGTAGCACATGCCATAAGAGGGCGTGGAGTAAGAAATAAGTTAGGAGAGAGCTACGGTTGTGCAGCCACCCTAATTAACAGGTAATTTATGTTTGTCCCTAAACATATTACGCTTGGGAGTACTCATTACCAGAGCAGTATTATATACGGGAGCGACATGCACTCCCAGTCGTAATTGCGACATAAAACATGTGCCGAATTTCTATACGTAAGCCCGGGAGCTACCACACCTTTCCACATAATGCACCTATAGCTCACCTTACGGCAAGATGGCAGCAGCCATCTTGCCATAAGATCACGTACCACGTGACGCCTCCCGGCAAGCAGTGTGCCACACTTGCCGCCATGGCCACGAGTGACGCTGCCCAACACTACCAGGATTACACATATAAATAAATACCCAATAAATTGGACAGGGGTGACGACCGCCTTCGTAGCTCAGTGGTAGAGCATCAGACGCGTTACCCAAAGGTCGTGGGTTCGGTTCCTGCCGAAGGCAAGTTTCGTCCACCTTTATTTCCTTTCTACTTACTTTGCGGTTACAATACCACAATTATGAACTTGAATAACTTCCCCTATGCTTTCCTAGGCTTCAGTGTTTGTTGGTTCATTAAGTTGTTCCTAACAAATAAACGAGCCCTTGACCCCTTCCTTATATATATATATCCCGTTACTGCCCTATAGGCTTTGTATGTACCATTTCCATTCTCACGCGAGCTGGCTATCAGCCGATACGATAGCTCCACGAAGTGCGCAGTGGGGATGCGCGTGCCACCACTTGTACGCTATATAAACGGCAGCCTGCATGCTGCCAGGTGACTCGGGACTTGGAAGCTGGAACTCTACCGTGCCTACTACCGTGGTTGATCGTGTTGCGCTTTCGCTCGGGAATCTGCTGCCACCGCGTGCTCTGCTGTTCGTTACTGTTGCTGCAGTAGCGGCGTGAGTGAACGATCTGTTGGCGGTGAATAAATTGTTGTTCCTTTGTTTCCTGAGGCCTCCATCTGCACTGTAACTACGGACGGGACGCAGCAAGCCCAATACCGACAGCTGGCGCCCAAAGCCCAGCCAGAGGCGTCGCCAATCGTCCCTCTGCCACAGTCGGGACCGTACTGCCTTTAGCCTCGAAGTATAGCCGCGGTCTTCTTGTCCATCCGCTAGACCGCCTAACGAAGCCTTTCCAACACTTCTTCCATTTTGCTGGCAGCAAACAGCAAAAATCCGGTTGGGCGCCAACTGTAGGCCGTCTTGCTGCCAAGGATGAAGCCTGGAGCCGCCGGTAACTCAAGAACGTTTATCAAAACTAACACTGCGAACTAACTCCGAATAATAACAAATACTCGAGGCACCCGCACTTAAAGGGACTGCCTACCGTCCTTCATCACTCTCCCATTTTTTGGCTCAATAGGAACCGTACCTTTCGAAGTGCAGTGGTTTCTCCAGGAACCGAGCAGAAATTATTAAAACAAAATTTTCTTTTATCTGCGAAGTATATTCTTTCCTATGTGTACAGACACCGACAACAATGGATACTGGGCACGATGCGTCGTCGTTTCCTCTAGCAACGCTTTCGGTCGCGGGAGGCTTCTCAACAGGAACCGGTTCCAACGACGACATTCCAGAGCTGACGAGGATGAGAGGCAAGGGAAAGTCGGCGTGCATTGTGGAAACTACGCCCCATTCGGCCAATCCGGAGGGCGAACACATGTTAAACGTGTCCTTCCGCGGCTTGTCATCTGCCAATGGCGGGCGCTGAAGTGGCAGCTGCACCCCTGGAAGGTAAAAGATGAAGCGGGGTGCGCGTGTCCGAACAATGGCATTTCGTCTCACTTCAGAAGAATTCTACGCCTCGTAGCCTTGGCTCTGCTGCACAGAACTCCTGAAACAGACTATAGCTGGAGTGCACTTCGGACATGCAGCGCCGCACGCATTAAAAGTGCAGTACTATGCGCCAGTACAGGCAGCGCCACTTGCGCCACCCCGAAAGCAGCGAAACGAACGATTTGCTCTTGCACGCTACAAAAAGGTGTCCCACAGGGTGAAGTGCACTTGTTATACATCACAGTTTTCCAGCAGAATATGTACGCCTCCGTGGGCTGGTTCTCTTACACGAAAAAAATGACAAACACGCTGTTGGGTGACGCTAGCGGCGTTTTCTTGAACCACTTCCGAAGCAAAATTAAAAATATAATTCCTTTCTTGTGGGGTAAAAGCTTGCTCGTTCTCGTAAATGCGACGCACGATCTTCCCATTTTTACCACAATACGAAGTTTTCCGAGCGGTAGACGGTCCCTTCAACCCTGACCGCGCCGGGCACACACCGCTCACCTAGCATGCACAAACTGCGCACAAACTTCGAGCGTGTCCACCACCAACTGTCCCGGCAGCGCTTCGGCAGCGCGCCACAAAAACCGCGTAGCAGCGGCCGCCGGAACCACCGGCAGGCCTCGTTCCGGAGATGCCCGCTTTCACTGCACCCATGGCCGTGGTGCATGCGTGCGATTCGCCGCTTGTGTGCACCTTCGACCGTTGTGTTCCCAGTGATAGCGTACAGAAAGGAATCGAGTATTATGAGTAATATTAGCGCTTTATGTTGGCGGTGTGAGCGGACGTGCGTGTGACGTCAGAGCTGTCTGGGGTGACTGTCTCCTCCATACGCCCCAAATGTTTGCCACTGAGGAGTATCAACAACCTTGCCCATGAAGAGGAGCACATTGTAATAATGATGACCTATAATAACAAATCACATGCATTGTCTTCATCTATTAACCTTGTGAATGAAAGCTCTTAATGCACACACTTGCTTCGCCGACATGCCGCATACTTTTATGGTCGGCCAAAGGTCGCGCCTGAGAATGGTTCGTATATAGCGACAGCGGAGCTTGTAAACCGGCAGTATGAACTTGAGGAAAATAGCGTGTAATATCAAGTGCTCTTCGCTTTTAAGCATACGTCCTGCTACTCTCTGCACAGCATGTACTTCCCCTTTCCATCATTACACAAGCAGAGCGTTTCAATAGTTTCCCGGGAGCATGCAGGTGTGATACAAGAGGCAAGACCCAAAAATTGCTTCCATGCCAAGGGCATACTTGA
The DNA here is from genome assembly GCA_013339685.2 of Hyalomma asiaticum. NCBI lineage: Eukaryota > Metazoa > Arthropoda > Arachnida > Ixodida > Ixodidae > Hyalomma > Hyalomma asiaticum. Next base: position 5,977,245 of record CM023483.1, on the reverse strand, counting down.
TTTATATTGTCAGTTTTAGTATAACCACCATTGGTGTTTTAGTATAACCCGTCACGCCTAAATGCAGAATTACAGCGTGTGTTCTGTCGCCTGATGTAGGGCCTCGAGTGTGAGAAACAAATGCAGCGCCATCATTGTCATTATTTTCATACTCGTTGGCATACAGTTGAAGAGCTGGCAATAGTCTTCAAATTAAATGCATGGCAGTCAGGTTTCCAAACGCAGAACACTAAAAGCACCCTATCCTCTCTACAAGATTCACTAGAATACAAAAGCATGCAAGAACGAAGTAGTTAGTTAAAAGAGTTATGCTGATGCAGTTTTAACAGTTTGAAACCAAATGGAAAGCCTGGCATTAAATATTGCATACATAATGTTCATTAAGTCGTTTTGAAAGCAGAGACAAAACTACAAATGAGCGAGTGGCACGGCCACTGGATAAAAAGGTCAACGCGCATCACCAGTGCGCAACACGTGTTCACCTGAGACAAAGCTGGCGACGGGCATGACTCGTGTGTGTGTGTGCATGACTCCCCCCCCCACACACACACAAATATTATATATATATATATATATATATTGAAAGAACTTGCAGGAAGCACACATTGAAAAGGAAGATATTTTACTAACGTTTCGGCCGTGGCACGGCCTTCGTCAGAGTAATATATATATATATATATATATATATATATAACGAAAGGGAAGGGGTCAAGGGCTCGTTCTTTATTTGTTAGAAACAACTTAATGAGCAATGTTTGCTCATTATATATATATATATATATATATATATATATATATATATATATATATATATATATATATATATATATATATATATATATATATATATGTGAATGAAGGCAGGATTGCCCTTGGATCCAGTGCTATCAAAACTCTTCGAAGGACACACAAGACGAAAACTTTTTATTGCTCCGACGTTTCAGCCGGGGGCCAGCTTTCTTTAGGGAGCCATGTGGGTGTGTGTGCTGTCCTTTATGAATATGTCCCGTATATGTTCTCTTGCACGTCTCTCTGCCTCACGAGCTGTTGGCACCGCTGTCGAAGGCGGCACTGTCTCATGCAGTGGCTCTAAAGCCGCTCGCCAGGCTGTTAGTGTTGCCTGTTTGTGTTTGTGTTCACTTTTCCGCAGCTGGACATGGTGTGGTTATGAGCTGGGCCTCCCTTCTTCTCTCTGTCCCTTTAATTCCCCCACCCCCTGAGTGTATCGGTTGAGGTGTCTTCACTGAGAGAGTAACTGTGCACCCTCCACCCTATTTTCTTCACTTCCTTAACTAGAATTTCTATCTCATCCTGCATGGGTAGTGACCGAGGTTCTGTTCAGAATGAGAGGAAAAGAAAACAGCGGGAGCTCCAGAGCTCCACGCATTTTATACAGTCCTGAACAGGGAATAGGCCTCTATACCTCTGGCAGTGCAGGCAGCAGTGTTAACCTGCTTCTCTTCATTACAGTTGCCATCAGTTCGAAAGCTCCAGCGGACAAGTTTGTCGAGGCGTACGTGGGAGTTTTCGTTGAAGGGAAACCCGATATGTTGGTTGATGGGCTGGCGGCAACTGCACCTGCAATGACAGGGACATGCACCGTGGGTGGCAAGCCACATATGGTATGTATGTTGCAGTCCAGCCAAGGCCGAGCCATGGCCGAGCAGTAAAGCGATGCCATGAATTAGACGATTTTTGTAGTGCTAGTAAGCATATGAGTGCGCACAGGGGCGCTGATGTCTGCCCACGAGTGGAGATACTGTATATGGCTCCATAATGGAGCCATATAGAGCAACTTTACCTACAAGTAGCGTTAGTGTATATGCTCCCTATTGGCCTCGAGATCTACATGTAGGTGACAGCACCGATCACCGCGTGAGTGTGGATGCGTTTGCCGGCGCGCATAGAAGTCTACACAGCGACGCTCTGTCGTGAGTGGATTGAGGCAATTGTTAGCTGAATAAAAGCATTAATTGCAGTCAAACGGTAATACATGAGTCCTTCTGTTTCACGTCAGTGCAGGAAGAACGCAGAACGCTTTTATTGCACGTGAAGGAAGCATGGTATGCCACTAAGCAGGGCACTGACATCAGCCTCACAGTTTGACTTCCTCAGTGGTTCTCTCCGTCTATTTCTATTTTTGTTTCACCATACTGAAGTTCTTTTTCTGTCTACAATGTTGGCATCGCTGTTACACAACTGAAAGAGTTCAGTATTTTGTTCTCGCTCATTTTTCAAGAACTACTGGCTGCAACAAAAAAGGACTGTTACTGTGCATTGAGTTGAAACAGCAGCTTGTGTATACGCTGTATCACTTACACGCATGCTTAATTTAAGGGGGGACGTGGCAATGAAAATTATCTTTGTTATTTATGGGTATAAACTGATGAAATTTGGCACACTGATGTAGTTTGTTATGGTGGTATCTTAAACGAAATCGGCTTTAAGCTATCTATCATAGTTTCTGAGTTACGTCACTTTATAGACCCTTACAGTCACGCCCTAATTAGTCGGTTAATTAGACAAATTTCAGTACCATTTTCACTTAAGCATATATGGCCCACTGTGTGCCGTAAAGCTGTTCATTGATTTTTTTTATGTCCAAATGAGTACAGAAAAATTTGTGAAATGTCCTCGACATATTTTCTAACTAACAACTTTTGCATAAATACAATTATAAAAGTTTGTGTGACATGCAGGTGGAAATGAATAGCATTACGGCACTCACTAATGTTTCAGGATCTGAGTGAAAAAAGCAGAATGAATTTAGCTTCATTAGTTATGAAATGGCATTGGGATGACTGACAGCAACTGCTCAAAAAATGGAAGCTGAGAAAACGGAGCTCAAAGTTTTACTTCATGAAAACAGTCAAATGTTAACTTTGAGCAGCTAAGTTCTTGCTCGCTTTGCTGGTTGTATTTTTTGTTGGAGAAACACGATGGTGTGACTATCCTCAGGTTCGATCTCTCCTTTTTATGATGATTCCAAGATGGCGGCACTTTCAGAAGCCTGATTTTCTTGCGGTCTTGGATGACAACACATAGATAAAGTGGAATTTTCCCTACTACTACTGCATATTTCATTATAATATTCCACCACATGGTAAAAGAAGGTCCAAGGATCACGAAAAAAAAATAAATTGAAAAATCAAAGATTTTGACCAAATCGAGCATTTCCATTGCCACGTCCCTTAAATGCCTTGCCTGCCATGTTTAAGGAAATGCAAAGCAGTTAACAGGCTCAGTTAGTTGAGAAGGGTGGATAACCGAGCTACGTGACTGTATACATCGCTTGAGTAATATCATGATATTTGACACGCCGATATTGAGTAAACATTTCATTACTCAAATGCATCACTTTCTTCGCATGATTACTTGCATGACCGTGATAAGGAAAAGTATTTTTTTTTTATGCAACATAAAGAAGATGTGTCTTTCAAGAGAAAAATGTCTGCTATTTTCCGTCATGCTCTCAATCACAATCAAGAGATGATATCGCTTCAGCACTGCATTTACACGCTGATGTTTCCCACTTAATTTAATCAAAAGGACATTAAGTGCACCTCGTCATATATTTGAAATGCACAGCAGCAACCAAATTGAAATAACTGTGCCGAACCGGGGGTGTGACAATGACATAGCACGCTTCTCACGGCACAGGCACTCAGTGATTTTAAGAAAGAGCAAAGAATTCAGCGCAAAGCCATATAATACTATAGCTAAACTTTTATGTTTGGATAAGAATACATGAAAGAATTCAACAATGCACCGGCTCAGGGAACAAACATATTGGAGGATATGTGTGGCGTACGCGCGCATGTAAAAGCGCAGTGGCCAGCAGAAGACGCAAGGAGCTATCCACACTTGGGGCTTTGTTTACTCGCCGCTAGGCTCCGAATGTGTATCTTGCGCATGCGGTGATCTGTAAGTGATTATGCCGCTTGACTTTGGACTCAAAGGACGCGGTTTCAAACCCGGCCGTGGCGGTTGCATTTTTGATGGAGGTGAAAATGCTGGGGGCCTGTCAAAATTTATGGAGTCCTCCACTACGAGGTGGTTCCTTTCCTATCTACTCTTTCACTCCCTTTCTGCTGCAGCAAGAGCGTCATGCTGTGCTTCTTGCAAATTCGACATCGCAACTGACTACAAAATCGGGCAGTTGTGGTCATGCAGCTCCTGTACCCAGGGGAGCGCAGAAGTTCGGCAACGCTTCCAATCACGCGGGACAGACAGGGAGAAGAAGAACCTTGTTTAATAAGTGATTTAGGATTTTTTTTTTTTCTTGAAAGGGTATGCACGGGGCCTTTTGTCCGGCGCCCCATGGGCTCGTGGTGTGTCCAGTCCTGTATACCCTTAGCATATTTTGGGAATGTTTATTTCAACTACATCACAGGTTCCTATTGCAACATTATGTCTATATAGGAGGTTAACACAACTATCAAGAGACTTGAGTGCAAGTATTTGTGCTTTTGCCAAACAAGTTATCAGTGCACAGTGAACGAAACATCAAACCTATCAAATACACTGGCCATGTTGGATTAGTGCAGATTAAGCAAGAAAAATAATTAGAACAATAAGCAGCACATAGATACCATTAAATACAATACTCTCTCCAAGTCTATGCAGAATAATACTATCAAAGCGAAACCTTCGGTATAAATCGAAACATTGCTACGAAGCAGCTGTATATTCGCAACTACATGCAAATAAAGAGAAAATTACAAACAAAGAAAATCATCTATGAAAACATGACATGCAGTTATTATTAAAGTTTCGTGGTTGCACATGCCGACGAATCTACCTGCAAGACCATTCCATTATGATATTGCGCAGACCAAAGCCGAGAGGAAGTGTCAAAGGATCGTACTAGTTCTTTTGTTTCGTTTGCAGATTGCACATGTCTCGGCACCAGCAGGGATCACAACAATGGCAATGAAGTTTACACCTGAACCTGACTTTGCAAAATCTGGAGACCAAAAAATTATTGCAAAGTAAGTGCCCACGCTTGTGCTCCTCCTTGGGCCTTGAGAGCGCATAGTCTCAAGAAGGGCCACAAGTAGATCGCCAGTACATGGTAGACGGTTACATCAGCATCTGTTCAAACTTCCTTGTACCTCTACATGCTAAATGAGATTCTTGTGATGGTAATAATAAGGCTAGAAATGCACGAGATACTAATGAAAAAAAAGAACACAAATACAAAAACGAAACAATGCGGGTACGAGGTTGATCGAACAGAAGCCGTTACTCGCACAAATAACATTACATTACAAAAACAGAAGCTTCTATGAAGAAGGAAAAGGAGATAGCCCTGATGCTAGACTATAATATGATATATAAAGTAAAACATCATTGTCAAGAACAGGCTGGGTGATTGGTTACAAATGCCATTTAAAGAGGGTGGTAATGACGATAACGATATTATTCTACGACATGTGAGATGTGAAACTGTCCTTGACCGGGCTTCAGTGCGTCTGCCTTTGTGCAAAACTAGCGTATGAAAGATTATTGAATGAAATGCCTTGAATAAATGTTGTTCCATACTGCGAATATTGTCACCAGACCGGCAGAGCTCATGAGGCATTATTCAAGGAAAGCTATCAGTATAGTGAAAAACATAGCTTATATGCACACATGCCAGAGTGATACAAGATGGCCAGGCAAATGCGGGTGCTCATATGTATAATGATATACACTGGAATACCATGGGCAGATTCATTACTCCCGCGAATCATGCTTGGTCTACATAGACGTGAAATCTATGTAGACCGTTATTCATTGTTTTAATGAATAACATTTGAAACAATGTAAAAAGTCAAACACCCATAATTATGAGGACTTTGTTGTAAACTGCACAATGTGTCATGCCATTCTCCCACTACCTTTTTGTTTGTTCGGTGAAGAGTGCCGTCACGTAAATTTGAACAGTTTATGAACAGTTGGCCGAGGAATAGTGAGATTCCTTACTGACTGTAAAATTACGGCTATTATAACACTAGCAATTTATATACTGTCATGCACCTGACCATCAAACAACAAATGCAAAAAAATTTTAGCCATAACATTATTTCAGAAAGTGCACAATTAGCGCAAGATATGCATTACAGGGAGCTTACGCTATAATATGAAACCACTGTTTGGCCGGTCGGTCAACATGGTGATCAGTATGGTTGGGACACAACCCATAGTATACAATCCAGCACAGGAAGGAGCATTTTGCAAAGCAAGGGTGTGCAAACATGGACACAAAGAGCTGTACACAACATAAACGCCTACTGCCAAGTGAAAGAGCACTGAGGTGAAAAGGAAAAGAGAGACAAAACTAATATGTGCATGCCCAGGAATGGTATCGACACCTGTAAAACAGGTAGACGAGCTGGTCTACATACGTGAGACAACTGTTAAAGGTACCATGGAATGGTTTACGCGACTTTGTACAAATGTATTGCGCTGGTAGCGCAAATCCTTCTAATCATAATCAGACCAGTGTTAGCGCTCTGCATTAAGTGTGTAACATAATACAAGGCTTTAAATATGCACTTAAAGACTGACACGACTCAGAGTTTTCAGCAGCCCCTGCCCAAAGGTCGTGCAACGGGCACGCAACGATTGGCTTTCCCCGCCGAGGTCATGAGCACCGAAGGGCCAGCCAGCGGTACTGTTGCGGCACCTTGGGACGCACACTGGCGTCTACTGCAGGGACTATGCCACTACAGAGGCTATTGTAGGACACAACTTAAAAAAGAGCAGCAGTTGGCAAACAAGGCAGATGGACTGCTTGGGTCGATGTTACTCAGCCAGCCAATCACAAAAGCTAACAAAACTGGCGTCATGCAACCTCTCCAAAATGATGCAGTGGGTCATCGTGGCGTCAGTTGAATGAAGATATAGGCTTTCTGCTCTAATAGACGAGTGAAGACATATTCACGTAAGATTTCATTTCTGCAGTTGTCGCTTTATTTTCATTACATGGAATGCTTGAAGTAGGAACTATTTGCAGACTCGGTGGTGTTATGAGGGCATGCAAGGGGCTTCACTGCAAACTTGAGCAGTACGACTATGGAGGATGGAGGGCCCCCCAATAGTGCTAGCCGCTGTGCCGTGGCCTTCGGCACAGTGGCGGCGGCGGGAAGTGCAGCCGTTGCTAGCGTGAACCCTGCAGCTAACAGAGTTGAGGAGAAACAGCAGTGGTACGGAGGAAGGCGACCCAAAAAAGCCTGTAGCTGTCTTGGTGTAAGGTGCAAGGTCATTTATTCACAGTGTGAATGATTTCATAATGACATAGCCTCAGTGACACAATGTCAAAAAGCCATTTCAGGCAAACTTAAGACATGCTATTCCTGCCTTGTGTAATCTACTACTATTGATATGCCAAGTCACTGACCATTAGACTTGTTTCTTCTATGCACTTCTATGAGATGCCCATTGTGTAGCATTTGTGCGTGCACTTGTCTCATTTCTCCTGCTCATGCCTCATCGCAAGGGGTGTGAAAGAAAAGTGAGGGCGCTGAGCGATGATGTCACCATGCATTGCTTAACAATGCAATGCCAGCTACGCCGAGTCCTCCTTGCCACAGCACACTTCACCTAGCTTTGCAGACTCCTACCTCACTCTACCACCCCTCGCCACAGCCACGCACTGCGAAAGCAGAGCTAGGTCGTGATGCCATCGTGCCGAACTCCACGTCGTTGCGATGGCGACAGAATGCCCCGCGTCTCCATGCCATGCACATCACCAAGATGGGGCGACCGAACATGTGCGTTGCCCCTGAAAAGGAAGCGCAGTGCAAAAAGCACCGTGCGACTACTCGAGAGTATATGAGATAACTTCAGACAAATCCAGAATCTGTGAAGACGTAGCTACTACCCGGATAGAACTTAAGAGGCATTTCAGTTTCGAGAAAGGTGAGGCGGTAATTTCGTATGACTAACACTGCTCGTGCTGTACATTCTCCTGATGCAACACAGAATGAGGTTAAGTGAGGTTGGATACACAATGCAGTGTGACTCTTCCACTCAAACGAGGCTGTGAACGGGTACAACAATGAACTGGCCAAGAACGATGCTGATGCCAAGGATACCGTCATGACACCGTGTAAATGACAATTTGGCTGAATTTCGAAGAAAAACAAAACCTCGTGAAAACTTAGCCAATCTGAGATGAAGCTAGGTATGGTCACCAATTTTGCTGTTTGCAGTTTTCATACCTCGGAGTGAAGCTGCCCCCTGACTTTTTACACCAATGGTACTCTTTCAGAGGATTCGTGTGTGCTGTGAAAGGAGCTGACACAACTCCATGTTCAGGTCCGATTATGTCTCCACCATTTATGATTGCTAAAGGGTCTAAGGGACCATCACCTGGAGGACCCCCACCGGGGGGACCACCACCCCCAGATGGTGGTCCAGGCTCATCTTCACCTCAAGGCAGCGAGAAAAGCACAGCTTTTCACTGTGAGTATTTTGGGAGCAGGTGCTTCTATGTCACTCATTCTAAGTCATCTTCAGTTAACCAGAAGGGGCACACTTGAAATACATTTTGTGTCGGCCAACAAGAGGTTACAAGACAGAAAACTCAACAATATGACAGACTTCAATTGTGTCTGAAATTCCAACCCAACTGCAGCCGGAAAGTGAAATGGTTGTGCTGACCTCTGCACAGAACACTCCTGTACGGTTTTTCTGCAGCAACATACACACAAGTTGTTTGTTGACAATGCCCATGAGATCGTCGGAATGTATAGGCAAGAAGAATTGCACTGTGCACAGCCAGGGTGCAAGCACAGTAAGTTTCCATGTCAATGTCCAGGCAGGGGGCCCGGACAGCCATCTCATTCAAAGGCAATCCTTTGCATAAAAATTGCAGCATCCCCCTCTGAGAGCCAGCTATAGACAGCCTTTTGTGTGCTTGCCTTTGTTCTAGCACTGCTTGCATTTGTGTGTAAAAAAGAAAAGTTTTTCAAATCGAAGTGGTCTGTACTTCCCCGTTCAAGAAAGGCAGGGGGGAGATCACTGGTTGTATCAGTGGGTTATGTATATACATAGCGCTTTTGGTGGCTAGAAAGTGGGGCAGTGGCTCATTGGTTAAGTATATATAATGCTTTTTGTGACTAGAAAGTTGGGAGGTGGCTTTTGTTCCTGTTTGCATGACCAGATTTCAGGGGCCCCACCACAGTTCTCTTTTGAGTAGCAGCTACAACAAATGAGGTCCTTCAAGGGGTAGCAACAACCTTGATGGACCCGATGTGCTAGCTGTAAGGTTTAGCTATCTGGTGCTCAAGGGCGGGTGGCAGGGGTAGGGAGATTAAATGGAAAATTTCAGGTGTGTGGCAGTTCTCAAGGATAAGAACTAAATTAAGTGAAAGAAGATTGGCTCTACAACTCAGTGAAGGAGGGTGAGCAGCAAAGCTGTGGTGTGTCTTACCTTAATGGATGCCCCTATTAATATAGGTATATTATCCAAGTGATGAACGCTTTTGACAATTACACTTGCGCTGCTAGCATTCCCTTTATAATGTGGCAGTGGCCTGCGGGCCACCACGCTCTAGCTGTATTCTTTCCTCTTCACATGCTTGTTTTCCCTAATCAAACATATTACCCCAAAAATTATCTCTGCACCTACATAGCTTTTGTTGGGCACTGTCCACATCACATTTGGGTGGGCTTCACTATGCAACACACAGCATGGGCAAGCCAGTGTACAAGCACCAAGCTTGCATTGACCCCTTTAAAGTTGGCTTCACATTTAAACACAGATTCACTGCTGGGAAGACATTTTTCCAGGGATCATTTAAGCCCTCTTACATCAAAATATGAAGGCTGTAGGACTTAAAAATATTTTTATTAATGACTCTAGGAAGGACCGATAAAGCTTTTCGTGTCCAATGCAACAGTGTTCACGCAACATGTCAGTGCGCTGACACAAAGACCCCTCTATCATAGTTAGTATATATAGCTTCCCTGAAAAACACAGCATGGTACAGAAAAGTGATGATGCAGGGTCAGAGTGTCTACTTTCTGTACTGTGTTATGGATTTTGGCACGCTTGAGTGCCAAAATCCATAACACGGAGTGTACCGAGGTTCTGAAGGCCCAATGACTGCTCTGTACACTTTTCTCCCACTGGAATGTGACCATGATAGGAACTCGCACTTTAGTGCAAAGAAAATGTCATAGCTATTTTGCACAGTAACATCCCTTGCTGTTAACAGTGAAACTGTACTTGGGTGGCCCTGTGCCAGTGTTGTGTGATAGGCTTGGCATCATACAAGAGAAAAAGAATCAGTTTTGCCTGAAGGGTGAGGCAATGAATGTGATAGCAATGCATGATATTATATATGAAGTAAGACTAGCAGCTTTAAGGGCAATCTGAATTGCAGTGAATGTGGGCTTATCAAGTTGCAGGTGCTTAAAGTACCATGAGAAGGTCGAGCAGCAGAGACGACGACACAGCAGAGCTCCGAGCAAAGTCATATTTTGATGGCTTCTGGCACACGCTTCACATCACGCGACCGCGCTAAGCAGCGTGCGCTTTGCACCATCGAGAAACTTGGCCCAGCACAGCGGCATCAAGCAAGCGCGCTCCTTCCGGCACTCGTAGACGCATTCACATGAGCGCTATGTGGCGAGGGCATTGTCGGCATTGCGACGAGACATATCCGAGATGCCTGGAACGGAGCACATAACCAAGGCGCTGCTATGTAGTACGCAGCACGCCTGATGGCTGCCAAGATAGCGCACGCCCCCGGCAATGGCGACTGATGCAATGTCCACAATGGCTGCTCGAGACACAACACCCCCCTCCCCTCCTCTCAAGCTCGTTAAAGACGGGCGGGGTGTTTCCGCATGGGCTCGACGCAGGCCTCCCAAGCTCGCTTGAGTTCTGCTTCAGCCGCGTTCGGCCGCCCCGCTCGCATGCTTTGACCCGCAGGTAGAAGGTACGATGCATGGAAGGTTATCAATTTGGACTTTGTATGGGACATGACGGCGACAGCAATGATGATGGCAAAAATCCATCGAGACTGTCCATATAATTGCTATCGTAGTAAAAAGCCGACCCTCTCTTGCCCACTGTGCAGCGTATGCGCACATGCTTTCGTCTCTTGCAGTCGACCCACTCTTGCCACCAGCCCACTGCTAGATGACGGCGATTATGCAAAGCCCAGTGTGCAATACAGTGTAGAAAAGTTTAGTAGAAGTTACGAGTTTGATCCCCGAAGCCTCAGCTACATTTTGATAGTGCAAAATGGAAAGAAAGAAAGAAAGTGCATGAGTGAATGGTGAAGGAACAGGTTTGGTCAATAATGATGGAAGGTGGCGTATCGGGGCACAGCAACTTGATAAAAGACTAGCATTTTGGCAGAGTACGAATGTACGGCTAACATAAATGATTAGTTCATGATATCAACAACATAGCGCTCTTGTCAGTTTTGTCACGTCTGATAATAAAAGAGCAACTTCGCTGCTCTGATGGTTTTCACGGCATGAAACTGGCTTGAATTTCTTTGTATCTGTTTACAGGGAAGGCAACCAACACTCTCTCCACAGCATTCATGGTCCCAGCCCTTGTGACACTGCTCATCATCATTGCTCTAAAACAGTTTCCAGTGTTTCCTTATGCCTTCATCACTATGTACTAAAAAAAAACAAGAAAACGAAAGAAAAAAAATAAACACCATTTCAATTGAAGTCTGTTGTCTCCCAATTTCAACACCTCTTGTGCATAAATTGTCCAAGATTATGCCGTCAAACTTTATAAATAGGCAGTATTCTAAACAAAAGCACCCACACCTTTTCTCCCTTATGTGAAAATGTTTTCATTCTTAGTCATCAAATGGAGGGTGGTTCACTCCTCCCTTTATATTCTTACGTTGCTTTATATTGCTGCTACTGTTGTTTATAGTGTTTATATTTGCCCTGAAACTGCAGCTCTGCCAACGTTGTCAGCTGCTAAGAGCGAGTCATAAGGACTGAGATGGTCTTCGAGTTCATGCTAGGGAATCTGTGTAAAGTACGAGGAAGTATGGCAGGCTAGGGATTGAAGCTTGAATTCTAATAAACAGTGGGCATACCACAAACTGCTATGCCACGAAAATCTATGCACATAGAAAATCTGTCGTATCTATACAAAGCCACCACATTTAGAGGCATGAACATTACATGAGCACACAATTTTGTACTGCCACCACTTAATCTGTGTGTTGTGGATGTGTTTGGGCTGCTCGTGCAAAGCTTATAATTTCTCTAAACCCCTCTAACATGCAATTCTTTCTAGCAATATAGGCGAAGCATAAATAAATATAGTGACCCAGCAGGGCCACCCTTACTTTTTCATGGTCAGTCCATTCAGCATCTAAGGTTTGCTTGACCTTGGTGCAAAAATTTGTCGTTCAACAGACACTGGAGATGTTTTGCAGACACCGGAGATGTACTAAGAACCCATGGTCCAGCACACAAATACCAAATATATGTGGGAAGCTGTCTGCACCATCATTAAACGGATCACAGCGCAGCAGCGCAGTCACAGCAAATGAGAATGGCTGGCCAGCTATGGAGCTGCGCGGGCAAGTGGCATCAGCACCCTCATAAGTCATTGGCAAGGTTTCTTTGAAGAGAAAAAAAATGAGTGAAGCTTGCACTAGTGGCACAAGGCTAGTGAAGTAGCAAAGCTGATGGGCACCTGCCTGGTCTGGGTTTTTCTCCGGCACATCCGCATACCGTAGTGGTCCAAGGCTTCAGGAAATGCCTCGCAAGGCACTGAGAGGCCCAGTGAACGCTTCTCAAAGTTTTTCACTGAGCTCCGCGTAAAGAAGTTCCCATCAACCCACAGACGGTGGCAGGAGTGGCACGTGCGCGTTCTTGGCTTGACACCCTTGCTATACATGCCTATGCTATTCTAGGAGCTGCTTGGACTCAAAGGTATGTATAAACATAGCTTTGTGAGACGCTGTGCACAGGACAAAAGAGAGAGAAAGCAAAGAAGAGGAAAGGCAGGAAGGTTAACCAGATGAGTGTCTGGTTTGCTACCTTGCACTAGCGGAAGGGAATGGGGACTAGAAAGAAGGAAAGAGGGAGAAGGTGAGCAATGCATGCGCACTGGCGTGTGGTGGGAAAGCTAGGGAAAGAGGAAACCGCAGAAGAGAGCAAGAGAAAGTGCGAGCATTTGCGGCGTGAGTTGAGGAGCATGCAGAAGCAGGGAGCATTGATGCGGGTGGAGAGAGGCGACCGTCTGGAGATAGGAGGGTGGGTGCGTTGCCCAGTACGGAGAACACCAGTATCGGGCACATTTAACGTCGCAGAAGCGTTACTTCCTCTAGCTCATGGGGTGCTCACTAGGTCCGGTACTTTCCAAAAAATGCGCTAATTTTGTTATTTTCCTGCGGTTTCTGCCTAGAAACGAGGTTGTGTCAGCCTGTTTCAGCGTCCAATCTTTCGTTTGGGCAAAGAATCTGGGCGGCAAAATTTCTGTTCAGTATCCCTTTAAGGTGGCACCACTTGTCACTGTTGGCACTGACACCACTAGCTTGAGTTGCAGCTACTATGTGAGCACACTGGAAAAGCATTCTAGATCACTAAAGTGACTTGCACAGAGGTAGCAGGAGCATGGCTCTCAAGCGCTACGCCTTCCCAAAAGCTAGCTGGCTGCCAAGGTGACGTATTATCAAAGATGAGCAAAAGGCTGTCGCATGAATGAAAAAAAAGAAATTGCTTAACTTAACCGTGTTTCATACATCAGGTGCAACGCTGTCATAGTTAGTGCTCTTGTTTGCGCTGTGTACTTCGTGACCAAGTAGTAATGGCCTGCCTTCAGTGAGGGAGAAACAATAAATGCTGCACTGGCAGCCTTAAAGCATAATATGTTTCTCATCACATTTACGAAATATGGTTGCTATAAGGGACCACTCACATTGTTGGGAAACAATTGAAAATACGAGTTTATAATTTATGTTTCTCGTTTGTCGGAGGGAGAGATAAACCTCTGCTTTTGTTTTTCTTTACGGACTATTTGTGTAGTCTTCGTTGCAGCTGATGTATGAAACTGAGTGTAGAAATGGGGGTCAGGGTGGCCAGATGATCACACCTCTGTGGTGTTTAAGGTCTGATATCGCTAGACTATCTAAATGATTTCAGTAGCTGTTGGCCTCAACACACCTGCAATTAGGAGGTTTTGCTAATTTAAAATGGTAGAACAGCTACGTGTCCCTGTCTGCAACACTTTTTGAACAAAGTTAGAAACGGTGCTGATCAATAGTGGAGGGTCCTGAACATGTGAGCCAAAAAATATTACTGCACTGCGTGCACCAGGGAATTTGCAATTTTGTTTCAAATACAGCTGGAAAGCATGTGCTCTTCTTTCAACAAATGATGTCACTGGGGAAACCGACTAGTACGTCTCTTGAGGCAGAAACAGAAATAGCAGTGGCTGACTTCACAATTGCAGAAAGGTAATTTGTTATGCTTTGTTTGTTCATGTTGAATTCTAGTAAAGGAAATGTGCATATCTCTCTTAAAGAGAAACAAAAACAGAAAAGGACATGAGCGCTTTGTTTTGCCTTCATGTCACTTGGCGTCTCTTTGCTAGAGCTGCGCGAATAGCAAGATTTTGAGTGCGAAGCGAAGTCAAATATTTATGTTCAAGTGCGAGTAGAATCGAATATTTTTCAAATAATTTTCGAATAGTTCTTAAATAATACCATGCTGAAATGTATTGTTAAACATGGGCAAATAATTTATTGCTTTTCTAGTATATTACCACAGTGTCCTTCCAAAGTCCAGAAGAACAGAGAACTGTACAACAGAAAGGTGAGCTAACTTCGCCGCAGTACACCAGTACACGAGCGTTAGCTCCGGTGCAGTACACGAGTGTTATGCGGCGAAGCGCACTACTTGCGGGAATGGGCCACTTGTCAGGAGACGTAGTGTATTTTCCCCCTTACCAACTTCGAATTGTTCGAATAGTAAAAGTTCAGTGCAAATCAAATCGGGTAGCAAATGCTATTCGAAAATTATTTGAAATTTCAAATATTCGCGCACCCCTACTCTTTGCTTGCAGTGGCGCGATTGTGAACGACGTGCGGGTCTTGTGCTCACTGCATTACTAAATGTACGTGGCACAGAAATTTCAGCTCCACTGGCGTGAAACCTGGGGAGGGGCGAAGCACCCCGTGATGGACTGGTGTTTTTCACTGGAACACGTCAACTGCTGCTAATGGGCAATGAGAGATGGAAGACAGTTTTTGTTTCAACTATATACAGAGGCTAGGGTCAGCTTGTCTGCACTGCCGGGCGGCCACTGCTTGCTGGGCATGTACAGCTTTATTGGCCCTGTGTCGGCGCTCCTTGCAAGCTACCAGTTCAGCGTTCATTGTGGAAAGAATGTCAAGAACATTTCCAGAGCCCACGTGCGTTGTTCAATTGGTTCGCTCTTTCTCACCACGCGGTATCAGAGCAGCACCGGCGGCCCACTGCTGCCGAGGTGGTGGTGCCCTCTGTTGCACTGAACCGGCGTTTTCAAACCACAAGTGCACACACGCTATCTGACTGCACTGCCTCCAGGATGGGTCCATCGTGACAACAGCAGCAGGACACGCCGACAAGCCCAGCCCCAAAGGTGCTCCGCAAGTAAAAGTCAAGTAACGTAGTTGCTCCTTCTTGCGACATCATTTGTTGAGTGAACAGCAGGCAATTTCCAGCTGTATATCATCATCATCATCATCAGCCTATCTTATGTCCACTGCAGGAGGAAGGCCTCTTCCAATCATCGCTATCCTTGCCTGTCCTGTGCGAGCTGATTCCATTTGATGGCTGCGAATTTCTTAATTTCGTCCCCCCATCTTACTCTCTGCCACCCATGGCTGCGCTTACCCTCTCTTGATATCCATTCCGTCGTTCTAACTGTCCATCGGTTATCTGGCCTTCTCATCACGTGGCCTGCCCATGTCCATTTTTTCTTATTAATATCGTTCATGATGTCGGCGACCCTTGTCTGTTCTCTGACCCACTCGGCTGTCTTCCTATCTCTTAGTGTAATGACTATCATTTTTCGTTCCATCGCCTGCTGCGCGGTTCTTAACTTCCTTTCTAGCTTCTTTGTAATTCTCCAAGTTCCTGCCCCTTATGTCAGTACTGGCCAGATGCAGTAGTCATATAGTTTCCGCTTGAGTGATAGTGGTAGGTTTCCGTTCATGAATTAGGAATGTCTCCCGTATGCGCGCCATACCATGTTTATTCTATGGTGGATTTCTTTTATATGGGTGGGTTATCCTGTCAGTAGCTGTCCTAGATATAGGTATTCTTCTACGACTTCTAACGTGTCTGGTTTTCGATTGTGATGACACATTTTTTTCGCCGTGCCACTTAGCATTATCTTTGTTTTCTGCATGTTCATCCTTAATCCTACCTTGGCTTGTCTTCAATCATTTTTGCAGTTCGTTGCCATCATTGCCAAAGAGTACTATGTTGCCTGCAAATCGTAAGTTACTCAGATATTTGCTGTTAATCCTGAAATCCTGAGTCCTGTCTCGTCCAAGTCTAATCTTTTGAAGATTTCTTCCAAACATGCAGTAAATAGCATTGGAGAAATTGTATCTCCTTGACTGACACCTTTCTGTATTGGGATATTCCTGCTTTTCCTAAGGAGGAGTAGGGTGGCTGTAGAATCTTTATAGATGTTGGCGATTGCTGTTTACGTAGCTATCGCATATTCCTTCATGGCATAACGCCTCCAGAACTGCTGGTATCTCCACCAAGTCGAAAGCCTTTTCGTAGTCTATGAAAGCCATGAGAGGGGTTTGTTGTATTCAGCAGATTTCTCGATTACTTGATTGATTGAATGAAGGTGGTCTATGGTGGAGTATCCTTTTCTGAACCCTGCTTGCTCTCTTGGTTGATTAAATTTAAGTGTGGCCCTTATTCTGTTTGAGATAACCTTTGTGAATATTTTGTAAAGTGCTGAGAGTAGACTGATCGGCCTGTAGTTCCTCAAGTCTTTTACATCTCTCCTCTTATATAATAATAGAATGTTTGCGTTTCTCCAGCTGACTGGTACATTTGAAGTTTTGAGGCATTGTGTGTATAGTGTCGCGAGCTTTCTAGTTAGGAGGTCTCCATCTTTGATCAAGTCGGCGGTTATGCAGTCTTCTCTGCCGCTTTTCCGCGGGACATGTTCTAAATTGCTTTCCTAACCTCGTCTGCACTGACGCATGGAATTTTGGAGTCCTGCTTGACATTTAATATATTCATGGTGGGGAGACCCGTATTTGAGCTGTATAGTTCGGAATACAAATCCTCGGCGGTTATGCAGTCTTCTCTGCCGCTTTTCCGCAGGACATGTTCTAAATTGCTTTCCTAACCTCGTCTGCACTGACGCATGGAATTTTGGAGTCCTGCTTGACATTTAATATATTCATGGTGGGGATACCCGTATTTGAGCTGTATAGTTCGGAATACAAATCCTCGGCCACCTTGGCTATACCACTGAATTTAGTAATGATGTTGCCTTGCTTATCTTTCACTGCATGCATTATCCAAACTAGAAGAGAAGCTCAGGGGAAGATGGACGCTTGAATCGATGAAAAGATTGCAAAATACGATTTAGAACAGGGAATGTTGCAGGAGCCAATGTTTCGACAAGTGGATTTGTCTTCATCAGGGTGGCGACTGTCCTGGATTGTACAAGGTTTGTACAAACACGACCACGTGTCTCGATGCCGCCTGCCATCAGTTGTCATGAGAGATGTGTGCAGTTGATGGTTCTGGTAATTTTGAACAACTGAGGT
This sequence comes from Hyalomma asiaticum, assembly GCA_013339685.2. Classification (NCBI taxonomy): domain Eukaryota; kingdom Metazoa; phylum Arthropoda; class Arachnida; order Ixodida; family Ixodidae; genus Hyalomma; species Hyalomma asiaticum. The sequence continues at coordinate 5,959,471 of CM023483.1, read as the reverse complement.
TCTTTAACGAGCACCGACATTGCACATTACATGGGCCTCGACATTCCGTCGCCACTAAAACTCAGCTACTGTGGCTGAGACTCAATCTGACAACCATCGCATCAGCAGCTGATTATTGTAGGCACTAGAAAACCATAATGGGGCTGTCAGCAGTCTTGCTTATATGAGAGATTTGGGCTCTAAATGCAGCACTGTTTATATGAGATCACAGTACAGCAGAATCTCGATGATACGAATTTGTAGGGAGCATGTAAAATATTCGTATCATCCCGTATTCATATGAGCCAAAACCAGTTAAAGCTGATCATGAAGATGAACAAGAACTTTATTGGGGTCAACTACTTCTTGCTGAAAAAGTCCATGATGTTCTTTTGAACTTCTTTAACTTCGCTGTCCGTCAAGAAAGCCGCCTGAAAGGAATAAAACCGTGCTGCGGTTTCTTACTGACGCTGCTGGCGCTTACGGTGCGACGCAGGACATCAAGGGGGTCAAGGTTTTCTGACATTGACAGTAGGAGATCACACCCACCAGCACCTTCACCATCACTCTCACACTCGGTATACTTTGTCTCATCGACCAATTCTTTGACGGATCGCAGCCTACAGGTCGCGACGTTGTCGTCTGCGATGACGAAATCTCGGGCTGAAGCTCAAGTTTTAAGGTTCTCCCACCCTCGATGTGCAAATCGGCGTCAGGCTCTTGGTTTTCTTTCCTCGGAGCCGCATCCGATTCCGCGAAAAATCCACACTTGCGAAAGCAGTTCGCAATCGTGTCCTGGGTCACATTATCCCAGGACATGGCCAAGAAATGTAACGTGTCAAGCAGGCTAATTCGCAAGTTTTCATCCTTGCGCTCAATTTTCGCCAGGAGCTTCCGCACAAGCAATCCCTTAAAATGGTGCTTCACATTACGGATTATTGCCGCATCCAGCGGCTGTACACGGCACGTGGTGTTTGTGGGAGCCTTACGGCGACATTGCTGAAGTTGCAATCTTTGGGATGGGCCGAACACTGGTGGACGAAAAGCAAAATTTTTCCGTTTTTCGCTGCCATTTTCCGGTCCAAAGTCATAAAGAACTCGCGGAAAAAATCTGCAGTCAAAAATCCGAGTCAGTCGCTCGCGTGAAGCGGTCATTTCGCGCATTCGTATCATCCGCAATGGCTGGGGAAACTGTTCTTTTAACACCGAATGAAGGCACATTTTATACAACATAATCCGTCCAAAACAACATTAAAATTCGTATCATCGCGAAATTCACATCAACTGTAATCGTATCATTGAGATTCTACTGTATAAGGGATGAAAATGGCTCCCTTGTGCATGTCTCTGATAAAAAAAGTTCAACTGTAATTTTCTGCATGAGTTTCATTTTTCTGACTTATATGCACCAGAACTCAATGAAGGTTTTTCCGTCCTCGGCAATCCTTAGAGTTGTATAGTCAGTTTCAATAGGTATCATGTGTAAGGTGTCATGGCTGCTTCATTTTTCACATTTGTCTCATAGATACATGAACTGCCCATTGACAGAATTGGCTGGAATATAGAGAACAATGGCAAGCACAGTCTCTCATTGGCACTAATTGTCATCTAGCATGGCCATGGCAGAATACTGTTTCATATTTACCTGTGTATTATAGTCCAAAGATGTGACGTAGGCCTAATAGCAAGGCTGACATTTGGTCTAGTTTTCATGGTTATGATGAATGAACACAGAAAAAAACGGTTGTGAAGGCTTAGCCAAAATACCACAAGCATGACCATGATGAACACATTCACATTTAATTTGATTCATCCTAAACAATAATGCCATGCGAGAGACTATATTTACCCTTCCTTTTGCTCTGAGTACAAGTGTTTTCTAGAAGGTGGTAAAATCTCTAATCTTCCCAAGAGTCTCCATACTTGTTCTTCTTGCCTGTCAAGAAGAAGGGAAAAAAAATGAAACCGAGAAGGATGCTGTAGCTTATAAATGCAAGTAGAACAACAGCAGAAAGTCGCATTAGATTACTGCATAATACAAGCCATCATGAACGCGAGTATACAAAGGCTGGTGGCATGCTTCTAAGGAGAAAAATGTATGAAGAGAATATGCGCTTCGACCTAGTGCCACAACTGAAATTTGCTATGTCATGGAACTAAAATCATGGCATTTTGGTAAAGAAAGAACTTACAGGCTACAAATGACAGTTTGGACAGTTGTAGATTAATTTCAACTACATGGGGTTATGTGTGCACATTGCTCGCATAACAGTATGATAATAGGCCAAACTGTGGGGAAAGGGTGGGGGGCAAAGTGAGTTTAAGAATGCAAATTTCATTTCATTTTGTTACTTTTACCTTTTTTGATATAAAACAACTTATTGTCATCTTGTCTCGAGCTCCTCTCAAAACACAGCACGGACCCAGTATCTTTGTTGGGACGCAGAAGGGCTACGACTCGATAAAGAGAGATATCATAAATGAGCCCTTTGGGTTGTCTAGGGTTGAGCCCCTCGAGGTCCTAGGGTTCTGGCACGAAATTCAAGAACAAGACTATGAACTTCATTTCTTATTCTAGTCGTGAACCTATGATCATGTAATTAATGAATGTAGAGTTCTAATAGAGTAGTTTATGAGGCTAAACCGATTTAGTGTTACATGTTACTGTACCATTAACATAAGATGGACTTTTTCTGCGACCATGCAAAACGCGCATTACAAGGAAAATTGTACCTGAACTGCCACCTGGTGGCACTGAGCTGGGGATTCTTGAAGGATAGCCCCTCTGTGTCCTTTCCTCAAAGGTTTGTGATGGAGGCTGTGCAGAAGGTTCTGAAGGAGCGAGTGGAGGTTGCTGCGACAAAGCAAGTGGCGGTAGCTGTGCTGATGGTGGTGGTGCGGATAGGCGCCTCTCATACTCCTCACGATTTCGTCGACGCAGCTCTTCGTATGACGTTGAATACTTAGCTGGTGGGAGGTCCTCTGGTACCTCAGCAATTACCGGATCTGATGGAGGGAGAAAAGACAGTACCCATAGGCCGGGAGTCATTAGAGCACATGGGAGCGTAAAGCAAGGGTGAGAGGGTCGAAAGCTCAGCAGAGTCAAATCCCATTAAAGAAATCTGGATGTACAGACAATGGCATATAATAGGTGCCATTCACCCTCATGGTTGGCCAAGCTGTCTTCCCTTTTGGCTTGCACTCCTTCGTAAAGGATACTGGATTTAGAAGACAACCAGTTGCAAAGGAAATTGCTGAATACAGGTCAACAATCTTCAGTTTCAATAGGCATATTAAAGTTAATGGCAACGCCATTATCCGCTAGCTGCACTTAAGCCATTGTGGAAACCAAGAAAATTAATGGCACCTACACTCACTGTATTGTCGTGACTTAAGCAAATGCACAGGGAAATAGCAAGTTAAAAAACAATGGTGAGAAATCCCTGCAAGAGAAATGCAATGTAAACTATCAGTGTCAGCAAAAAGGGCTAACCTCATGTCTTTACCAAAACTGACCTCGGAGCTGGTGCTGAATCAAAATAAAATTGTTGCTATGCTTTGTAACTTGATCTCCCTTAATTTGACCAATTAGTTCTGAGCAATTTTGCAAGGTGGAGGAAGTATTAAGGAAGAATTGGCGGCCACCCACTTGTAGCACAAGGCCACAGGAAAATCTATATGATTTCTCAGAAGTGAAAGCTTCTTAGTTAATGAAAAATCATCATAGTTAATAAATGAAACATTTACATCTAGGTGGTTGTGTACTACAATGGGTAGTCGCCAATTTTCCCTTCCTTTATGTCTTTTGTGTTTCTTTCTCTCTTTTCCTTTCCTGAATGAACCTTCTGTGCATTTGCATGGCCCTGTTCCTGTGAGGAAGGAAAATGAACAGAAGAGAGTTTCGTCTTTTCTGCATTGACTCTAACCTAACTGCGTACATATGCAAGCGGTTCCTCCAGCTCATCCATTGTACTATCAGCCAAAAAAGTAAACGGACCAACCTAGGTGGCTGGGGAAGTTGCAGGACCTACAGCACAGGCGAAGTATAATGTGAGGGTGAATTTTAATGCCACTCAGAACACTGTCAACCTGAGTGTGCAGAGAGAGATAACAGCGTGGCTTTGTGACCCTGCAGGCGATGCGGCTGCCAAAGCTGTGGTGTGTTTACTCTTCTGGCCTGTAGTACCTTGGTTTGTTCTTCATTCCTGTACTGCTGAAAGTTATATTCACCATAATTACAGCAATGACTGCAAAACGAGCACTGCTTGCATACAGCAAAGCACTCTGCATAGTTGATCCGGGACTTCACCAGAATATGATGTTCTTTTGTGCGAAACAGACCTCATGCACACAGCCACATCTTTAAAATCGGGGTATATTTGAGCTTCAGTTTTCAAAAATGCAATGCAATACCCTTACCATATTTTGTTCACACCATGATTCATGGGAGGGTGGCATCATCTTGCTATAATCAGTGTGAAGTATCAGAGTGTAAATATTCGAAATTTCAAATAATATTAGAACATCGTTTGCTATTACATTCTATTTGCACTTAAAGGGAAACTGAACAGGTTTTAGGTTTCTAAAAACTGACCTTTTCCTGGTGCACAGATACTTCAAATAACTGTTACCATGATTTGTTTTATGATCATGCAATTAACGGCACCGTAATTGAGAATTAAAATCGGGGCTATGCTCCGCCCACCGCTGCTCGCGGAGCAAGCCAGCGGAGGCGGCAGAAGGAGAAATCTGGCAGGAAGTGACGTCGATGCAGGCATCTCGGGCAAGCGTGCCAGGGTCGAGTGCTCGTTTGGTTGTCGATCCTGTCGATCGCACTTTATTAACGGCGCTTGTCACAAGTAATCAGCTTCTGCACCTTTCGTTTCTGGCTTACGCTTCAAGGAACTGCTGCCGCAAGTAGGATCTAGTCGAAGAGAAGCAATAGTGCTGCCATGCAGGCTTTTTGCACCAACTACGGCTGTACAAGCACTGGTGGCCGAGACGGTGTTGTCTTTCACAAGTTCCCATGGGAAGAAAAGAAGCTGCTAAGCGGAGTAATTTCAAGGTTTCCAAAACCACTGTTCCTTGCTCAAAAAATTTTCGGGACAGTGACTACCATAAGAGTTCATCGCCGATGCATGCGATGGGAATTCCTGTAAAATCTGCTCGACAAAGGCTGGGCGCGGTACTATCGATCTGTGCTCACAAAAGGAATGAATTGCCTCCGTCAAGACCAGAGTTCACAAAGAGACGAAAGCATGAGGTAAGATGCCGAATGTTAATTGAAGTTATAGCCTCTTGTAGAAACAAATGCATGTTCTTTTCTCTCTCCATTTTCATTTTGGTATTCACTGCAGTTTCTCCTGTTTATGCATGCCGGTGTCACACGGGCACATATAATCACGATCAATGCCCATCCGGATCAAACTTATAGGTCAGGATTGTCTCAATTAAACAGGCTGCACAAGGGAGGCAATCGCAGTTTGTAAATTTAATCTTTGTCGGGCTTAATCGCGATTAGCAGTGCGCCGTGTGACACTGCCATCATATCACCCGCTTCTATCATTGCCGATTCTCTTCCGCATGCAGGAACACCTGTTGCAACAGAAGTACATCAAGTGGGGAAGACGCCTAAAATAAAGCTTCAATATTGTGCCTGGTATCTGGCCGCACTCGGATACCTATGTGCTGACGTGCCTAATTAGTGTGCGCAGGGCGCTTCCTCTGCGAAATGCGGCAGATTGTTGAAAATCGTAAATCAACAGGAGAGAGCACCTTATAAGCTGCACCTATATGCTGAATTTTACTTATGACTGCTTCAAAGCAACCAGGAGTCGAGCGATAACAAGCACAAACTGGAACTTTGGTAAAACATGCATATATGCAAATCAACATGCAGCTACAGGCGTTTCTTTCTTTTTTTCTTCGTAAGCTTCCACCATGACCTTCGAACGCTGCTTCTAGCACCGCGGGTTACAACACAACTATACTGGGAGAAAAAAAAAGAAAGAAAGACGAGAGAGAGAGAGAGAGAGGTCTACTTCGGTGCGCGCCGTGCGATTTTCTGGTACTCCTGCACTTAGTATGTGTTTTCTTAGTAACATGGTAAATGCAAATTGCATTGTGCAGGCAGCGCATCTCGGCACTCACTGCAACTTTGCACAGCGCAATAATTGTGCACGTCGCTTGACGTGGTCACATGCCAGAATGCAACCACAGAAGTAATATCTGCACTGAATTAAACTATACTGCAAAGGCAATCACTTCCACGCAACGCTACAACTGTGCCAATAACACGCACTTTCGGACGATGCATGTTGCTTGCAAACAACAAGCGGTAGAAAGCACTATACACGAAAAGAGTACCTTTTTCAGGTATCCACGGTCACGACAACGACAGGCATGATACTAATACTATCTCACTCTGACTTCTAAGACTATATACCACGGCACAGCATCACAAAAGCTTGCGAATGCGTATCAGGCGATATTCCTAACGTGGATAAATGTCGCATTTTGGTCGTGGGATCCGGCAGGCTCCATCCCAGCCACCGTGATGACCGTCGCACTCGTGCGTTGCGTAGGTGTTTCTTGTTGGCGTAATGATTCAAACGCGTATGGTGTCACACCTATCACCTCTATGTGATCAAAGTTATCCATAACAGTGATTGAACTCGCTAAATCAGTCTGCGAAGTAGTTGCAGCATTGCAGTATACCTGATCACAAGCTATTGCGTTGCGGCGGGCCTCCCGTAGAACCCTTCGCTGACGTCACAGAGGTCTCGACCAATCATGGATGCTAGCCGGACTCGCCACGTGCCGGCCAGCAGCAGCTCGAAGTTTTTCTGCTAACAACACGTTTTTGGTTAAGCGGGGGTGAATTTCGTGTCGATTTTCGTGTTCAGGGTGTTCGAAAGTTCCAAATAGTGCTGTTAACTCGATTTCTTGGAAACCTGTTCAGTTTCCCTTTAACTTTTACTATGTAGACTATTTGAAGTTGGAAATTAAGGAAAAAAAAATATGCTATGTCTCGTGACAAGTGGCCCATTCCCGCACGTAGTACGCTTCACCGCATAATACCCGTGTACTGCGGCGAAGCTACCACTCGCGTACTGCGGCAAAGCCAACAGCCGTGTACTGTGGCGAAGTTAGTTCAGCTTTCTGTTGCGTAGTTCTCTGTTGGACTGTTCTTCAGGACTTTGGAATAACACTGTGGGAGTACACTAGCCATGCAATAAACCTTTTTTGTCCATGGTTAGCAGCACACTTCTCCATAACTTGGCACGGTATTATTAAATATATATGTAAATTATTTGTGAAATATTCGATTTGATTCACACTTGAACATAAATATTCGAATTAACTTCACACTCAAAATTTTGCCATTTGCACAGCTCTAGTGTGAAGTCTTCTGCGTGTAGATAGCATCACTAGGGCAGAATGCATGCCCACTGACTAGCTATATATAAACTCGCGTTCATGCAGCTTGAATTAATGGGTGGCTGTGGAATCCTTGGGGCATGCTCGCCTTGTGCTCGAAAGGCCTAGGTTTCATTCTCATCCTGGCCTGAGTTTGCTCAAATGTCTTTCCAGCTCAATTTGCTTTATTTTTCTGACCTGTCTTTATTCTTTGCTGTGCAGCCTCAATTTTTCACTAAAAGCCAATGCCGCCAACAGATTTTCTATGGCATAAGCTGCATAACATTACTGTGTTAATAAGCCTAACAAAATGACAAACATAGGCCATAAGCAAAATGGTGGGCCTCGGTTGTGAGCTGCTTTTGAGCATAAATAGTAGGGATGTGCGAATATTTGATATTTCGAGTAATTATCGAATAGCGTTTGCTATTTGATTCAATTTGCATTTAACTGTTACTATTTGAACTATTCAAAGTTGGTAATTGTGGGAAAAAAAATATGCTGTGTCTCGTGACAAGTGGCCCATTCCCGCACGTAGCACAATTCGCCACATAACACCCGTGTGTTGCGGTGAAACACTCGTGCACGGCGGCAGAGCTAACACATGTACAGCGGCGAAGCTAACGCCTGTGTAATACAGCAAGGTTAATGCTTCTGTACTGCGGCATAGCTAACATTCATGTACTGCGGCGGAGTTTGCAATCGTGTACTGCAGGAAAGTTAACACTCGTGTACTACAGTGAAGTTAGCTGAGCTTTCTGTTGTGCAGTTCTGTGTTGGATTGTTCTTCAGGACATTGGAATGGCACCGCGGGAGTGCACTAGTCAAGCAATAAATCTTTTTTGCCCATAACTAGCAGCGCATTTCTCCATAATTTGGCACTGTATTATTCAAAAATATTCGAAAGTTATTCGAAAAATATTCTATACGATTTGCACTTGAACATAAAATTCGAATTCGCTTCGCACTCAAAGTTTTGCTATTTGCAGAGCTCTAATAATAGTCTTAGTGTGCTCAGTTTTCCGGAACAGTGCAATGGCTGTTGCATAATATGTACTGGTTTACCAGGTGGTAACAGTGATATCCGGACTAGTGTCGTGAAAGTGCATTGCCTTACGACCCATTTTCATACTTGGTGAATGTCTAATCTTGATGAAAAATAAAAAAGAATACCAGAAAGGCATTGCATTTGCAATCGCCATGCTGACTATAATTTACACCAGTGGCAATTAGAATGCACGTGTTTACTACAACAGCAGTTGAACGTTTGACTGGTAAATCTCTTCACTTTTAAGCAGCGCAACTGGCCTGGCTGCTCATGTTTCTGGCTCTGGTAACCCTGTAAAGCACAAAAACTAGAAAGCTGACAAAATGAGACTCTTTAATAGCCCTCCCAGTTTCTTCCACGAATATAGCATCTGGATGTTAATCAGTGCCCTGGAATTGCACTTGTGCATGTGTAATGTGCAACGTTACCTGCTTCAGTTGCTACTCCAGCACAACTGTTTTAGCCTCCGACACTGAAGCTGATGCACATGCACAAGTCGTGTGACCTGCCATGATTTGATGCACACCGTATTACGCATTGATGTAAATGAATGCCACTGAAAGGAACTCACAGTAAGATCACGACAAGCAAGAAATTCATTAGTGGTAGCTGATTAACGAAAGTGTGCTATCATGCATAGAATGCACTTGAGTCCAACATATCAATAAACATGAGGAAAATATGCTTCATCAACTCAATCACAAAGAAAAGTGTTTAAAAAGACTTCCACTTAAGCAGCTTTTTCTTGCACATTTCTTTGTTATTCCTACAACATCCATACTAGTACTAGGGCAATAATCCCAAACACTTTCCGTTCCATTTGCACAAGACTTAATCTGCATATTTTGCTGATCTGCTTAAGTACACTCAGGCACACATTTGTACATCACTCGCAACACCATGCACTTGCAAAAGATATTCAATGACCTTCCACAAATACAGAAGAACAAGCTGTTCATGGAGAGATAAGAAGCAAGAACAGCACTGTTGAGTTAGATGCCTACGTACTCCTGCATTAGCATTCATGTCACACACTGGGAAGACTGCCCTTTCACCAAATGACACTGCTCGATGCGATAACAGCAATCGACAGCCGCTCGATGCAATAACAGCAATCAACACTGGACGCATACTCACTGTCCATTGATGGCCTCTGGCTGTCGTCAAGACCTTGAGGTGCATTGTAGCTGCGCAGGTCCAGGCTCTGCGAGCCAAGGTCTCCTGTATATCGGTTCTGACTGGAAAGCGAGGCATAATCTCCAGATGGACTTCCCATGGCCCTGTGAAAACCAAAAGCCATGAAACATGCGGAAATTTCTGTCTGTGTTTAGTACAATGTTTAGATAGTGTATCAATATCAATCTTGCTCCTTCAGAAATTTGAAGTATTTGATTCCAAACAACAAAATACTTTCTTATACCGTATTTACTCGCGTAATTTGCGCACTTTTTTTTCACGATTTTAGAGCTCCGAAAAGGGGGTGCGCAAATTACGCGGATACTTCGCAAACACGTTTGAAATAACGTGTAATATAATGCAACTAGCGCGGTAACTCTTTTGGATACGATCTAACGTAACACTGCAAAACGTACGGCTGCTCCAGGGAAGGCGCAGCACGTAGAAGTGTTTACAAGCCGCTGGTGGCTGCCAAGATAGCGCTATCTCGGCGGCAGCTGACAGCCGAGCGAAACTACCCCCCGCCCCTCGCCTCGCGTCTTTTCATGCTCGTTAAAGACGGGCGGGGCCCTTCCTCCCCGCATCGATGGCAGGTGTCCCGATCGGGGTGATGTTATCACATCGGCCCTCGGAGCGACGGAGATAGGCCGGGCCTGTTTGATTTCTGCTTCAGCCGTTTTCTCCGCCCCCACTCGCATGCTTTTATTCTAGCGACCGTACTTTGGGCTTCGAGGGCTTCCGGAGAAAAGAATCGGAAGAAGGGGCATCGCACTCGCAGCCCCTTTTGCGTATGACTCGCTCGCCTGCGCAGCGAGGGGCGCGGCCGCGCGGCTGTTGGTCCGTGCGTGCGCGCCGGCGAGCTCGGAACGGGGAGCGCAAAATATGCGTTTTTTTTTTTTTTGCAAAGCTGGCTAATTATTAGGGGTGCGCAAATTGTGCGAGGGCGCAAATTATGCGGGTAAATACGGTATATGCCTTATATACCCTTCTATGCCTTTGACACCTTATACAGCCTTATAACTATGATGGTCACTTCAGTGCAGGGAAGGCATGTATGCTATTGTTTTCTTCACATAATTCTGAATATTTAACTTTGTAAGGCTAGGTTTATAACTGACTCTAAAATGAGGTAATAAGAAAATTTTGAGCATTCCAAATTAATCTATTGTTCCGAATGGGTGATGCGATCCAGTCATCTTGCCAAGGAAAAACAAGATTGATCTTTCTCTCTTGTGCAACGTATCGAGACCGGCAGTGCCCGTGCGGTAGGGCACATTTGCCCTCGAACAGAATAGGCCATTGTCAACAAAAATAAAAATAAAAGGTGATCCAATGGCAGTTGAAACATCAAAGCAAGAGCTAAGAACACCACATAGTGCTGTTTATCTTGGAGCCTCCCACCTGTGCATTAGACTGAAGCACAAAAAGAAATACTGCTACAATAATGAAACCGAAGCCATATTATGAAAGAGCCTGCCATTAGAGGGGTCAGATGCTCGCATTATAATTGTGACCACCACATATTCAAACATATAAATATGGTATTCCAAGCCCTGTTAGTGACTTTTTCGCATATTAGGCAAGCCAAACAAAATGATACAGGCACTGCAAGAAATGAAGGTCGAACACTCTCACCGATGCTCTGGACTGCATTCCTACAAACATGCACTGATACTAGTACTATTCTAATAAAACTCTTGACAGATTATGTTAAACTGCATAAACTTGTAATCCAACAGACAATGAGACCAAGGAAGGCATGGAGGAAATTAAGTTTCTTGCAGTTTTTGGCTGTAGTGTAGTAATTATGACATAATTACTGCACAAACAGCTAAAAACTGCAAAAATTTTCCCCCGTGACCCCATGAAAAAAAAAAAAGCAACTTGGTCAATGCTCATCTTGTCAACTTGTGATGGCATATAAATGCTCAAGTGAAAACTTCCAAGAAAGAACATAGTAAATCATTGTACATTAAAGTAGCAGTAAAGTTGAGACCGATGGTGCCGAAGGTTCTTCTACGGGATTCCAGCTCCCCGCTCGGCGTCCTAAACGCACCGTCCGAGACGGCATGGGCGAGTTGGGAAGGAGCTGGCTGCCGCTGGTATGGCGGCGATAGGCTCGCGGGCAAACGTGAAGCGAATGAAGAACGGGCTCATAGACTTCAGTTTAAAGAAATGGAAATGAAAACTTGTATTTACAGTATAGTATACAAAAAGGGAATACAGGGAGTTGACTGGTACATAAAAATAAAGTTGAAGCTGAACTATACGTAGGGCGACCCTACTCCGGCGTAGCCGGCAGTGCGTAGCACTTTTTCCACCCGTTCAGCCCCTCGTTCAGCCTCCCGTTCAGCTTCCCCCGTCCCATGGCGGAGCCATCTTTATTACCACAACCGCTCCGCCTTAACGTCTCAGCCGGCGAATCATCTTAACTTCGCTCTGGCATTGGGCAGCGATTCCACCTTTTGTCCCGCCTCCTCAACTGGGGCGGTCCAATTGGTGAAATCACCACCCAGTCTGCTGACGGTGAGAGGGGTATGTTTGTACAATAATAAAAAAACATATACATCAGCACTAAACAACACATACATAAAAGTAAGCAATGCCACCCAAGGTCGAAGGGCCATGGCAAAGATATGGCGCACGTGAAACGCGTTACTTGCGCACGTGTCGCGTCTGCTCGGGCGCTGTTACCGGAAACGAGCAGGCGCCCAAAAGATTCGCCCGAAAGAGTTATTATTTGAAGAAAACCTTCCCATGGGGAAGTTGGACCGTCCGCGCGCCTGCTTCTGGTTATCTCAAACAAGCCGAGCCGTACTGGCTCTTACTCAGACCCGTTTAATCGGCACCCCGCTGGGCTTAGCCGCATGCTACCCCACGGCGAGCGAGGAAGGAACGCTTGAACCAAAACCATCCCGCGGCACGCGCGGGCCACAGCCCAGTGACCAAAAACAGGCATTTCCGACGGCGAACAACTAACGGTTCGCGAGTCTCCAGGGCCGTCACCACCGGCATGTTGCATGCCGACGCCACATTCAGCGTAGCCGCCCCAGGTCGTCGTAATGACGCCCGAGGTGCGGCTTACAGAACGACCGAAGTGCCGCTATCGCTGCGTGCTCACGCACAAAAGGGCCCGCCTGCGTCACCGCCGCGACCACTGTCCAAGCATCCCTACTCACAGCCCCGCAGCGGGGTGCCCGTGTCCCCAGAAGACGCGGAAGGCACATATGAAGAAAGCAAAGAAAATGAATAACAGATACGGCCGGGGAACGACAAACGAAAAGCCAATGCCGCGAAACGCGCCCCATTGACCGACGTCGCCCGTCGCCGAGTGAAATTTTAAAGAAAAGAAAACGCGCCTTGCTGGCGGCAGGCTTACACCCCCCACCCAAGACTTCGCAACGACTTGGTTACAGCGTTGCCGAAGCGGGAACACCAAGAAAAAGCCGGCCGCCATTATCGCTAGAAGGCGCAGAAACCAGAGGGAGGCAAACACAACCGCAACTACGCTAACCGCGCACATAGCTTGCGATAACCTCCTTTTCCCGCAGCGACAGACCCATTGTCTAGCCAATCAAAGAATGACGTTGGCCAAATGTAAAAAAATAGATATACCATAACCAAAATAGAAACATTGTTCGCAGCACAAAGTCATCTAACACGCAAAACACTGCGCTCCACCGCCGTTGATAATGTGTCATGCACACCAATCAACCCTGGCAAGTGCGATACACTCATGCGAGCTAGAAAAAAAAAAGAATCCACAAGGGTAACCAAACTGTACGGGACTGCCACTAGCCCTGGTCCGCTCACAGCACGACAAGCACATAATCTCACTGCCACAACAACAACAACAAAAAAAAAATCGAAAAAGGAAAGAAATAAAATCATAAAACACCAGCAGGCAACCTCATCAAAGACCATGCGTATAATACAGTTCCCAAAGAACACACATAAAAAAAAGAGAAGCACCACCAAAACACCTAGTGTTCAATGTTCACTGCTCAGTGGCGCACGGTGTCCACATAGTTCAGCACTTCACCAACACAATGAAGTTGCTCCAGCCCCACCGCTCTCTGCCGATCGCGGTCGAGCCGTAACGTATGCAATGCTACCCCTTATAGATAATAAAACCAGCCTAGCTGGCACTGTTGTTGCCGAATAACGTGCAACGTTAGGGGTGCCAAAAGGATTAGCGTTAAATTCCTTCACCCCCTGGATCAAAACAATTCACCAGGAATCTAAAATTAAACATGCAGCCACGGGCCACCCGCCTGCACACGCCTGCCGCCCCCGTAGGGTCACCTCCAGGCGCCAAGGACACTTCAATAGCTAGAACACGTAAACTGTGACTGCAGATGGTTCGATCGCTCAAAGTGCTTACCAGTATCGACCGCGCTCCGACTGTCAGCTCAATTGCGGTGCTAACGCGCGAAGGGCCTCCCATCTCCTCGGCGGGCCGACGCCAACAGAAGCTCGATTGCAACGGGTGCGCCTCAAAGGTGTGGGGGCTGTTTTCCCCGCACTGTGCCTGCGATCGTCCACGCCGCAAGGTCCCTGCGTCAAACGTATCGGCGCCTGCCTCCCCTGCCTTAGCTGCGCTGCTTCCGATCTGGGCTAATTCGCCCCGCGGCTCCTTATTTGAGTCGGGCAGCTCCCATGCAACCGCCACCGGCGTTGCGACAACGGTGTCAACGGGCTCTAACGAGGAAGCCACCGAATGTGCACCTGACACGCGGTCCGCATTACAATTTCCGCCGCGCGGTCGTTGCACTAAGCTGGTCTCCACTGCTCCTGCGCCTGGTGATGACGCTATCATCGTTACCTCACCGCCGCAACCGTTATTGCTAAGCGTGTTGAAGCCCTTGCACGACTCCTGCAAATTCGAAGCACCCTGATACGGCCTCAGAGAAGCAGGATCCTCCCGGGCATTCGCCCCCACTATCAGATCAGAGCCTAACTCTGTCTCCAGCCCGGCAGTCCGCGTTGCCGTTAATGTAGCCTGCGTCTCGGCTTCCATGTCTTGCGAACACAGAGGTGGAATGTCGGGACTATTCCCGGCCACGACGTCAGAGCACGGCACCTCACCGCGACCGGCCACCTGTGCCGCGAGCAACATCCCCTGGATTTGCTTCTCCGGCTCGGACGAGGCGGCACATTCCCGCTCTGTTCGCAATACGCCTGGAGACACTGCTGCCTTTTCCGCTGCCAACGAGTTCGCAGCGGGCTCCGAGTCCGCCCTGCACTCTATTACCTTGCCTACCAGCTCCGCACGCGAAGCTTTCGCCTGCTTTAATTTTGCCAACTCTATCAGGAGTTGCAGCTGTCTACGACGCTCCTGAGCCAACATCAAATTCAAGTCCATTTCCTTCTCCGTGAGCTCTCGAGTTTGTCCTAACTCATAGTTCACATAAGTTAACTGTGGCCACACGGCTCTGGAATTAACTCCTGCCATTTTCTATGACATTCCCTCGGCTCGAACCCGACAACAGGAGCGGGAGAAAATGGAGCCGAAGCAACTCACTCAGTTTCGAAGTCGATCTCCGTCACTGCTGTCGATGGTTCACCCATGAGCCTTGACGGTTGGTACAGCAAGCTGCCGAGGATGCCTTGTCGAGGACTGCCTTAAACCAGCCGTGCCTCGTCGCCGTCGTAGATGGCGATGGGATGTTCTGGCTTCCGCCGCGTCCCCAGTCGAAGGGCTGCGCTGGCGGCAGTCACCGGAGGTGATGCCTTCAATTTCTCCGCCTCTTCGCTCTTCGCCTAGCGAGCCTATCCTGCCGGCTGCGCCAGTAAAGTTGAGACCGATGGTGCCGAAGGTCCTTCTCCGGGATTCCAGCTCCCCGCTCGGCGTCCTAGCGAGCCTATCCTGTCGACTGCGCCAGTAAAGTTGAGACCGATGGTGCCAAAGGTTCTTCTACGGGATTCCAGCTCCCCGCTCGGCGTCCTAAACGCACCGTCCGAGACGGCATGGGCGAGTTGGGAAGGAGCTGGCTGCCGCTGGTATGGCGGCGATAGGCTCGCGGGCAAACGTGAAGCGAATGAAGAACGGGCTCATAGACTTCAGTTTAAAGAAATGGAAATGAAAACTTGTATTTACAGTATAGTATACAAAAAGGGAATACAGGGAGTTGACTGGTACATAAAAATAAAGTTGAAGCTGAACTATACGTAGGGCGACCCTACTCCGGCGTAGCTGGCAGTGCGTAGCACTTTTTCCACCCGTTCAGCCCCTCGTTCAGCCTCCCGTTCAGCTTCCCCCGTCCCATGGCGGAGCCATCTTTATTACCACAACCGCTCCGCCTTAACGTCTCAGCCGGCGAATCATCTTAACTTCGCTCTGGCATTGGGCAGCGATTCCACCTTTTGTCCCGCCTCCTCAACTGGGGCGGTCCAATTGGTGAAATCACCACCCAGTCTGTTGACGGTGAGAGGGGTATGTTTGTACAATAATAAAAAAACATATACATCAGCACTAAACAACACATACATAAAAGTAAGCAATGCCACCCAAGGTCGAAGGGCGATGGCAAAGATATGGTGCACGTGAAACGCGTTACTTGCGCACGTGTCGCGTCTGCTCGGGCGCTGTTACCGGAAACGAGCAGGCGCCCAAAAGATTCGCCCGAAAGAGTTATTATTTGAAGAAAACCTTCCCATGGGGAAGTTGGACCGTCCGCGCGCCTGCTTCTGGTTATCTCAAACAAGCCGAGCCGTACTGGCTCTTACTCAGACCCGTTTAATCGGCACCCCGCTGGGCTTAGCCGCATGCTACCCCACGGCGAGCGAGGAAGGAACGCTTGAACCAAAACCATCCCGCGGCACGCGCGGGCCACAGCCCAGTGACCAAAAACAGGCATTTCCGACGGCGAACAACTAACGGTTCGCGAGTCTCCAGGGCCGTCACCACCGGCATGTTGCATGCCGACGCCACATTCAGCGTAGCCGCCCCAGGTCGTCGTAATGACGCCCGAGGTGCGGCTTACAGAACGACCGAAGTGCCGCTATCGCTGCGTGCTCACGCACAAAAGGGCCCGCCTGCGTCACCGCCGCGACCACTGTCCAAGCATCCCTACTCACAGCCCCGCAGTGGGGTGCCCGTGTCCCCAGAAGACGCGGAAGGCACATATGAAGAAAGCAAAGAAAATGAATAACAGATACGGCCGGGGAACGACAAACGAAAAGCCAATGCCGCGAAACGCGCCCCATTGACCGACGTCGCCCGTCGCCGAGTGAAATTTTAAAGAAAAGAAAACGCGCCTTGCTGGCGGCAGGCTTACAGTAGCTTAGGAGCAAAGTGGCAGCTTACGTGTCAGGAGAAGAGAGGCCATACTTTCGTCGCAGAGCTTCCCCAACGACACTGTTTGGAAGCCTCATTAGCTTCTCTTCACATTGCCGGCGATAAGATATCTTGCCGACTATCCATCCTACAAACCCAGCGCCTGTGGGAATAATAAAAAAAAGGAACATAAACAAAAACATGCATTCACAAGAACATCTACTTACATTAGAGTAAAGTAATTAAAAGCTGCCCAGAAATTAGACATGTGATCAAGAGGGTCCATGACTCCTCTCGATCTAGAGCCTGTGCACTCTATTTACAAAAGACTAGTGTCACGTTTCACAGTCTGCAGTTGGCTCCGTTAGTGTACTGTGCTAAACTATTACCAGCGGATGAAATCACATACGTAAAGAACATAGAACAATTTTGTTCCACTTACAGCCAAACAGCCAAAACTATTCTGTATAGCAGTTGTAACTTAAAGGGGTCAAGAAGCATTTTCTTAAAATAATTTATGATGTGTGTACTTGGAATCCTGGTCCTCCAATCTATAATGTTGTACCCTCTGAGTTGACTTAGAGAGATAAAAAACGTGGTTTCAATATTCCCCAGTGCACATTCTCCTCAACTCTGCAGTTCATGTCATCATAGTCGCCACCATGGCCTCCGAGACTGGTGCGGCCTCGGAGGCCATGGGAAAGCAAACCATCCTTGCCTCCGAATGTCATCGCCACATGGTGTAACTGTTTTCTTACTTTCTGGCTTTCATATAAGTCTGCTATTTTAGAGCAAACAAAAGCTAACTAGTATATGTTTACACTTTTAGATACCTTGAGCTGATGTCACTGAATAGTAAATATGCCGGCTTGTGGTGTTGTATGGTTGTTCCAGGAGCGCAAGAATGCTACGATTTCAAAAGGGTGTTGTTAAGTGTACACTGAATATTGCGCTGAAATATTGTGGAATTGGCATGTCGAATTCTTAGTGAAGCACTGAAAATTACAGCCAGGCAACCCTATATTCTTTTCACAACCCTTTTAATGGGAACAATAAGAAGCACTGCAACAGATGCTTCCATAGCAAAAAGCAGATGACTACTGGCCATTCAGTCACACATTTATGGCAACATAGGCAACATATCCCTTAATATACACAGGGACATTCAAAGAAGTCCACAGACATCAACTACGTAACTGACACAGTGTTTAGATTCCCTTGCTGAGAGGTGCATAGTGGCAGTGCTGTGAACATACAGCACACTGGATGCTGTGTTGATTGACTCTTAAAGTCCATCGACTACCTGACAAGACACTAAAAAGCTCTTCTAGCATGGGTGTGACATAACAGCATAAACACGTAACTCGAAGACCAGGAAGGCATAGGGCACTACTATGTCCCGTGTCCCCCAGGTTCTCGTCTTACATGTTTTTTGCTCTTATACACACAAAGTTATGCATCACCGACTAGTCTGCTAACAATATGGCACAATCTGTGAATATGTTTTGTATTCTTCATACTTGTGTAAGACTTCACGGTGAGCGCTCATAATTGACAAGTACTTTGAATATTCTAATGCACAAATACTCTGCTCTTGTATTGCCGCCTGCTTAAACAATTCTGTCACGGTGCTGGCATTATGCACATGAGCTACTAGGCAGGCTTTTTAAACTTGGTGAGTATATCTATCTTTTGAAGTACCATACATCTTTGTACGCTGTATACTTCTGAATAAAGAGTGCATTCAAATCTCATCAGTCATTTAGGCTGACCCTTCGTCAGAGATCCTTGTCAATAATGTACTGATCACAAATAATTACTTACTGAAAGAATGGGACTTATAGTGCACACAAACGAGCAGAGAAGGTGATCAATTATTTACGAAAGCATCAAAAAATGTAATTGATAACTTCATAATTACGTGCAATGCGTGCAGTATGCTTATAGGCTGCTGCGCCAGTTCCTAAACTGCCACACTATGTATTACACATGTATGGTGCTTCCCGAAGTTACCAGGCAAAGTTTGTGGTCCATAGCTCATTCAAACAAGCCAAGAACATCAGTGGCTGCTTTTACAGTGCTCAGCAAATGAAACCCAACCCTCGGAGCGCACGGCTGCCGATGTCTTTTGTGTCACCACTCTCTGCTACGGACACCAAGTTTATTCATTGTGGTACTCGATGAAAGTGAGAGACCTTTTGAGGCATTGTGGCTCAGTTTCTCTCTTCAGTGATCACCCAGCCCACTCCAGTAGCACAATATGCGGCAACCATTACACGGTCCAAGTATGATATTTCAGTCGATGAGCACTGTACATTAACAGCCTCTAACATTCCATACTTTTACTCAGTCACAGAGGCTTAGCCATAAAACCACTCATTGCTGCCACCCCTGCAATGGCAACCACAACAACGCCTGACTGGTAACCAATCTGGAGACCACACTATACCGAACAGCTTGCGTAATCTCTCGTTCCTTCATTTGGTGGCAGCTGGGAAAGATGCGGTTCAACAGACATGGCAAGCACTGAAAAAATGTCATGATTTCCTGAAGCTTTCAGAGGGACAAAAGAAATAGCGAAGCTGGCACTAGCGGCGCAAGGCTAGCGAAGCTGTTGGGCACTTGGCTCGTCCGGGTTTGTTGCCGGCACACCCACATTTCGCCGTGGTCCAAGGCTTTCGGAAACGTCTTGCAGCCCGGCGAATGTTTCTTAAACTTTTGTACCGCACTCAGCATAAAGATGGTTCACATAAAAGCAGAGACGGTGCCAAACGTGGCATGCATGGCCTCAACTTGATGCCCGACCAGCACATCATGCTGGGAGGAGACATTGAACCACAACTGTGAGGCATTGTTTTTTTTTTTTATATGAGAATTCTTCGCATACAGCAGAACGTTGCATGATAGCGTAGCCGGATGTTGGACATTATTTTGTTCAGGGCGGACTCCAGCATATGTCACATTAAGGTTGTCGAGTAGCGCTGTGTTTATGGTTTTTTTTTTGTCCCCTCTTTCTCTTTACTCTCCTCTCTAGCGTAGAACAAAGTTTGTTTAGTTTCTTTTCCCCCCTCACACGTTCACTTGAATCCTTTCTCATTTGAACTCACCAGACATCGTGACGAGCATCCTTAAACATAACAGTGATGATGGTTTTGTGGCAGGATAGGTATTTTACAGTCAGCTAGAAGCGCTTCACTGTTAAAAAAGCACCAACAATGTCATATGCACTGAACTCAAAGACTTCATAATAATCAAACTCTACCTGGTAGAACCACATTAATCCTGTACTAGTCCTTGTTCGCCTTCACTGAGTCTCTTTGTCCTGACTTGCATCCTTAAACACAATGTTCAAAGACCGAATTTTGTATTAATAGAAGAAGCGAGTCAACTGCCTTCCAGCAGTGTGTCACCTCTCTATGCTCTTGTCACTGATGGCATTCTGTTAATTATGGCTATGCAATGTAGATGTATTAGATGCTACTCATACCAAACATCTTTAAGTAGGGGCCATACTTGGGGTGTGGAGTGAGGTAACCTGCAAAAAGGATGACAAGATCAATATATGAGAAGAACAGGCAATAAAAGAGCCTTTTTACAAGCAAGGGGTTTAATTTACATATCACTACACTCAAGCAACTATATAACAAGCATAGACATAACAAATTATCATATATAATGAGGTAATGCTGAAATGTTTCTCAACAATGTTACCAGGTAACGATTGTATGTTTACAATAATAGTTTTAAACAATGGTGGAACATTAGTTTTGGAATTTTAGCACGCTTTGACAGTAACAACAGTGCTCCTCTCCTCTCCCTAATGCTGAAGTGGCTCTTGCTGTGAAACCCCAAAGAGAAAACCATGGCATAAGATGAAATGAGAAAGAAGAAAGGAGGACAATCATCTCAATTGATTTCTAGGGTTTTACATCCCAAAACCATGATACAATTATGAGAGACACTGTAGTGGAGGGCTCCGGAAGTTAAACCGCCTGGGGCTCCTTAACATGCACTGACATTGCACAGTACACAGGCTTCCACATTTCCCAGTGTTCATCGATGATCACTTTTGAATGACCATCCTGGGCTACTCAGTGCAAGTACACAACTTTTACTTTTGTCTAACCCTCTAGGCCCACGGCTCTCCTGTCTATGCATTCAACGTTTGTGCAACCATACATGCCCACCTGCTCCTCTGCCCATTGCTTAATAAAGCCTCTCAATTTAAGCATAAAACCAATATATTCCATCATCAACTAAACATGACACAATGGAACAGAGACAACTACAATGCCACTTAGTGTAGTTATCTGTTGTAAATAGTGGTTAGAATGCAGAGTTTGAAAAATGAATTCAATTCTATTTACTTGAAAGAAATACATAAAGAATGTAGAATAAAAGCATATGGGTCATTAGTAATTTGATTGTTTGGGCCCACGCCATAAGTACCCAAAATAATGTACCCAGACAACACTGACAAATACGGGCAAAATGTGTGAACATTTTCCCATTCATAAAAAGGTTACACAGAACTAACAATAAACAGAAGTAATCATAACCTGATAAGTGATCAGCAAATGAAAATCCACAGGACACTGTTCCCTTTTAAACTCCAGGAAAATGCGTGCACAAGCAAGTGCGGTAAAAGGTATTAGAAAATTGCGATTAAAAGAAAAAATACCATACTGTTACACAGCACTACAATTGCTGTTTGTTCAAATGAAGTAATGCGCGTATGCTATAACATATTTTTCTAAACAAAAACGGTGTGACGCTTAAACTAGAGCACCAATGATGAACAAATAAAAGAACACAATCTGCCTGTTCCTTAACTTGTAACAGCTAGGTCTCGCACATTCTGACCATTATAAACATATAACATATATATTGTTGGCCTTCTTACCAACTTTGGTGGCATACTGGACTCCGAAAGAGGCAATCAGTGCTAGTGGCAAGGCTGCAAGATCAAGCAAATAAAGTAAGTCAATTCACATGCACACCCCTCCGGGCCTATGCACTGCAATGAAACCGTATAAAGAGGGACAATGACACAACAGTCATGGCGTACATATAAGCTCTCTGGAAAAAATAAGATCACTTGCCTGTTAGTCAGTGCCGTAGTCTGAGTCCTTTTTTCACCCTATCATTTAGCAATGTTTTCAGCTAGTAATGACACAAGCCTAAGCTTTTCACCTGTATGCGTCAATTAGACTACATGCAGGTGGTATCCCATAGTTGAGAGACGTTACACTGAACATTGAGGACTACAAGGACAGTGAGCCATTTTTGGCTGCATGCAAGAAGTGCAAGGCTCAATTTCCCATGCCCTCGTGCTTTAAGCTGTTTAATATTCATAAGTCAAATTAGGAAATTTCACATACAACAGTGTTGAGGATTAAAATAAAAACAAATTTTTTCACATGTGATGCCTGTATAGCACAAATTGCAGATTCTATGGAGCCCTGCATTCCGCTAACCAGACCAAATACACAGCGCAAAATAGAGGAAGGGAAATCAACCCAATGAGCAGAAGTGATAGGGTTGATGGCTGATGGTGAAAGACAAAGGTGCTGCATCAGCGCCTGCACTTGAATCAGTGGATTCACAGAAAACATGACAATGCTCGCTTCTTATTTTCAAACATACAGACTGAAGACACCTATATTAAGAATAATAGCCTCCCTGAAACCTCTTATATTAACATTAAGATGCAACAGTCGTGATACTACAAAAAAATTAGTACAACAATTATGATAAACACGGAATTCCACGCATATTTCAAAGGAATGTTTGCTATGGGGATGCATCTTTTATGGAATATAATCATATTTCATAACCGAAGATTTGCTTGTAGGCATGTTTCATTGGAACAAACTTGGCCCAGCAACACCTGACATAAAACACATTGCTTTGAGAGTGCAACCACATTTTATCTGTTTTTTCTAATTTTGTTACCTTCAGGCATCTGAACGGGCTTGCTTGAAGCATTTACACCCTTTACAGAGCCTGTTGTGTAGGGAAGAAAATGTAGCGCAGATAATATTGCGATTTAATTTTCGCCATGCTCTTTTTTTAGAAATCTTGTTCCATTTAGGCCTCTGATATGCAGATGCCTTTAAAATTGTTTGGGGGAACACAACCTACTATTCATAAAATTCAGCAAAAAAATTGATAAGATAGCTGTGTGGGCATAAATTTATAAACCTTATGAATATATAGCTGGTGGACTGCAATTGCTCTATGTTCCTTGCAACTCTGTCAAGATGACCTCGCTGATATGAACTGCCAATGCACACAGCAGGCAAGTGATTCTGAAGCATGCTTTTACCATTCCTTGACAGCACAGAGTGACGTGTGTATTGTGACTGCCAAAGCATTACCTTACGTTTGTCGCTACTCCCAACTTTCCTATACACATGCGGAATGCATGATCGCAAGCATGGCAGACAATTAAACGCACATGTGTGATGTACACACATCTCTAACCCACACAGATGCCACTATCCGAGAGCACAGTGAGTGCTTCAGCCACTGCTTGCGTAGTTGAGTTTGGTTCTCTCAACTATAGGGTACAAGTAGATTTGTTAGCACACTGCTATACCAAAAGAGAATATGATTCTGGTTGAAGAACACCATGAATGAAGAAAAGGGCTAAAATGATTTCCTCTTGCAACAAACTCTCAACACATTCCACCGTGACGTCAAAGACTCACCGCGGTACTTGAAGCTTTCATTGCTGCATTCTTGAAAGGCCTTTAGTTCTTCTGGTGTTAAGACATGGCCCTTAAAAATAAAAACAGGCTTTCTGTATGGTCTCGTTTACGTTATACTAGTATTACTACTGAGTCTATGAAGTTGAGTTTGTTGACTGATCAAATACCACTGCTCAGCAACCAAAAGTAACACAGGGGTTCTGACAGAGAGCTTATTTGGAAGCTCTGGACAAAATGCGGCTGCAGTAACAACGAGCTGTATATATGCCCATGCACTTAGTTGCAGAAACTAATGATTATTAAGCAAGTAAAATAAGCTCTTCTTCCATGTGTTATCATGAATTTAAGCATGATTATGAATTTAGCATGAATTCACATGAGACTTCACTTACATATTTCAATGTAATATCAATCGATGGGCGCATGCGATGAGCACATTGAATATGAGAAATGACTTGACCGAAAAGGAGTTGCAAGACAATACAGGGGTTGAGCTTAAAGGGACACCAAAGTGAAACAGTCAAGTGGTTTAGACTGACATATTATGCCCCACAGCGGTGGTCTAGTGGCTGTGGCACTCAGCTACTGATGCATAGGTCGTGGGATCGAATCCTGGCCACAGTGGCTGAATTTTGATGGAGGCGAAATGTTCAGGCCTGTGTGCTGTGCCATGTCAGTGCACGTTAAAGAACCCCAGGTGGGCAAAATTTCCGGAGCCCTCCACCACGGCATCTCTCATAATCATATTGTGGTTTCGGGATGTTAAACCCCAGAAATCAAATCAATCACACTGACATATGATGGAAACTATAGTGTCATTAATGTCGTTATTTTATATTTGATATTAGATAAGAAAAATGTAAAAATTTCATTTTCAAATCTTTCACTGAAACTTGAGGCTTGTGACATAGCAACTCCACTTTTTTTAGGGGCAAAGCTCCTTAGGGTGTGGGTCTGTCCCTCCTCTGTAGTATGTAGTAGTAGTAGTAGTAGTAGTAGTAGTAGTAGTAGTAGTAGTAGTAGTAGTAGTAGTAGTAGTAGTAGTAGTAGGTAGCCACGTCTACTTTTATGAAAAAAAAAATTCCGAAAGTTGTGTCCAAAGCGGGGAATCGAACCAGCGACCCCTCACTTCTGAATGCGCGGCGCTAGCCACTTCGCCACGAAGCGCACATGGACACATGCACCACGATGACACTAAATACCCAACATTAACGAAAAACTGCCCGTTTCTAATGCGTTTGTGCTGGCACGTTACGGCCCGTGTAAGAAGCTGGTGTAAGACGCTGTGGCCTCTCCGCCTTATACTCTCTCAGCAGTCATGTGATGGCGTCGGCAAACGCGGTGCGTGTTCCGGCCTGTGTAAGGGGCTGCGTAAGACGCTGTGGCCTCTCCCCCTTACTAGAGTGTACTGCACGTTTCTAACGCGTTTGTGCTAGCGTCCCCTTAAACGCAAGATCCCAGCATTCGAATACAGTGTTTCTCACGTCTTTACATGATGATCGACTGGGCGAATTACACGGAAGATTCACGGTTTACCGATGGTTCCCTCCGGAGCTTTGCCCACTCATCATCATTCACCCCGTGGATATGCTGTGATTTTTTTTTTGTGTGTTCTCACCAAATCAGCATAGTCAAATTTCCTGAAAAACAGTGTGCTGAACATGACCTCTTTTATAACATGGATTTTTTAGAACATAGCCTCATGATCATGTTTTATCGATAATTGTACAGACCTTCACAGGTGCTGCCAAAGATCGATGATGAAACGAATATTACTGCAGGAATTTCATAGTGGTGTTGCCACCTGTGCTTTCTTCTTAAGAACTTCTTAGCTTACCAAACATCTTCTCCTCATAAGAACGGTGCTTTGGTATTTTAAAAAGGTAATTTACTAATGAGAACAAATGTTTTTTGCTTTAATGTCCCTTTAACCTACATGGGTGTTCTGTGCAGTCTATAACATGCTCATCTACATGAAAGTGTGATGTGTTGAAGGATACATTTGTGCGGTGTATGAAACAGGCCTGTCATAGTGAATATAGAATTTTGCTGCTGAGCACAAGCTTAAAGGTTCCACACTGGAAATGGCAGTCATGTTTTGGTACAAACGTAATAGTGCAATAATGCTCAAGTATTGTACTTTTGTGTGGTCAAAGTTGTTTCAGAGCCCTCTGCTACATACCTACTAAGAAGTTTGAGGATGCTATGTTCCGCAAGTGTGTTTTAGTTTCCAATGTCAGGCACCCTGGCTTGAGACAACTTGCTCAGATAATGTGTTTCCAAATGAGCTTATTGCTGCTAGTATTTGTGCTTATTGCAGTGCAAGCAACTTATCCTGGCGTTCATTTACTAACAATTTCAGCTTACACCACGACAGCATCGATGGCTGCCAAGTGAAGGCTCACTTTCCTCTCACCACATGACCTATAGGTTGTCAAATGAGTCAGCCTCCTTGCACAGAGGATAAGGTATAAAATAACCCAAACATGTAAAGTTCAATACGTAGCACAACTCTGCTGAAGCAGTTTTGCACATCTGTAATTCCTTCAAACAGCAAATGCAAGTTCTGAACCCAAGTTAATCCACGAGTTCAAAGGTTAAAGTTGAAATGTGGTAAACTGCCATACCGAGATGTCTAACGTGAGAACACTGCATGGCCATTACATATAAGTATGTTCTACATGCATTCCATAGTCGGCTGTCATTGACAAATCAAGTTTAACGTAAGTACACTTCCCTAGCTTTTCAGAACATTAGCGTAAATTAACAGTTCCACCTGCACTTGTTAATAATAAATGCTGCTACGTTCACTCCACTGGATAACATGCGAGAAGAAGCTTGTTTCACTCAGTACTGAAGCAGCTCTCACCACAGGTGTAGGACTTTACAGTGGCCCGGTGCATATTACATAGCTTTCGTTAACCTCATAGTACTATATCCCGACATGCTTTTGTGGAGCCCCACCAGGGGGTAATGACGATAAACAGAAGTGCGGTTTCCGAAACGGGAGACACACCTCGCTTACAAGTGCGGCGTTTTGCTCTTAGGTAGGTCATTTCCACGTGCTCTTGCTCGATATCCTAATTACTCGGTTATTATGTACGTTTTCTCTTTCAGGCATAGGTGGGCGTGAGCACGTTCTTAAACCTACAATCTCTGACAAACAACCAAAGGCTAGACGACGGAATATGTTCCGATGCTTGCAAACTTTCTGCTGCTCTGAGTGTCCAAATAGATGCAACACCGCAAGAAGTTGGCCGCTGTGAAGGTCGTGAAGCGGAGCATCAAGTCTGCAGGCAAGTTTCTTCTAAACACGAAGAACTATCTTAGCGAACACACGGTTAGCAAAAAAACGACTTCGCTTACGGGGCAAGTTTCCGTAAGTTTCCGTGTGGCGTAACAGAATCCTACATTAAAAATCAGCTGCTACGGCTGCATTGGAGGCAGCTACACGGCAGCACCTTGCCCTGTGCGGAAAACCAGTTCCAACAGGCAGCTTGCCCCGATTATCATCACCGCAAAGAAAAGTTAACGCAACACACATAAGCCGAGGTGTGAGTTACTGCACTGACATATGTATATGTTGAGCTATCGGTCAACGTCTCACTTGAAATCGCGGCCTCCTATCCTGATCGTAGCCGCCTGCAGCTACCTCCGATGGAGGCAACATATCGCTGGAAGTCGCCATTATTGATGTTGATGGAGATGTCGATGTGGTCTACCTCTCTGTTACAATGTTTTCTTGTAGCCAGAGTTGATTGAAGAACTCTGCTTGTAGCCGGATGCTACCATGGCTGCAAAATAAATGTTATGTATATATGTCTCTCTAAAACATAGATCAAGCGCGAACGAGATGTAAGAATGATATTTTTTTTTTTTCAATTTAGGCGGGGTGTTTGAAAAAGTTATTTGATAGCTTCGAAGAAAACATAACTCAATATGGGCACCATTTCTTAATCGAGGTTTGGGGTTTTGCGCACGCGTTCGTTTTATGAATCGAGTTGTTCGTGAGAAAAACGCAATGTAATGTATGGCGATTCACTGAGTGCTGTGCTTGTTCCTTCCTCTGTTAGAAACGACGCTGGCCCAGTCACGGCCGCGCAGTCTAGCCCGGCCGTGGCCCAGTGCACGTTGTACGACATTCGACCCCCCCCTTTTCTTGTCACATGCCCACTGTCATTGTCATGACCTGGTCATTATCACTGAGAACCCAAACTTTCCTTTGAATTGAAATTAGGGATGTGTGTCAATATCAAGTGGGGATGTGAAGTGCCGGACATTTGCAATCTGTTACGAATTTTTTGCAAACTAAGGGGGGAGGGGAGAGGGGAGGGTTGCGCCGCCTTTGGGGAATGTGTAGGGACATCACTGGTCCAATGCATGCCTCCAAGGGCTCTGATGATGTTGTCATTGCAGTTGAGGAGGTGGTTTTTATATTTATCTCTGTTCTGATAATTTAGGACATACTTCAGATGCTGAGTTCTTCGCGCGCGACGTACCCCAAACCGGCCATGATGTTAGCACCTTTATCATTGCACGGGGCGACGAAATTGGCTGAAATAACAGAGTGCCTGGGAACTTCGTTAGAGAACTATAGCATGCGTTGGTTTATTCAATTCAACGTTTAGTTGCTATGTGCACTGCTTTGCCCCGTAAGGAACATTTGTTAAAATGATACAACAACAACAACAACAACAACAACAACAACAACAACAACAACAAAATAATAATAATAATAATAATAATAATAACATTTGCTGTAGGATTCCTCCGGCTGAAGCAGGGAGATTGCATATTGTAAAAAGTGCTCGTCACCCCTCCCCCTATTTTCTTTCCTGGGTGCGATTTGCAGAGCAACACAGAATGCCTAGCTGTCGATGCAAATCTTAAACTTATTGTAAGGCATCAAATCGCGCACTATACAGGTGAGACAAGGCGGGCTGCTTATATCCAGGTTGCAAGAAAGAGAGAAAAGGAAAAGGAAAGAATAAAGAAAATAAGGAGATAGAGGGGAAGAGAGAGCGAGAGAGAAAAAGAACTCCCAAGCCGACTTTAGGGTCAAGGTAAGAGCGACGTTCGCAGTTAACAGCGGAGATGTCACGCAGAAGGAAGAAAGTCAGACCAGCATTTGCCCTGGACCCACTACCCACACTGCTACATTATACTGACTATGCGAAGGACAATAAATAAATAAATAAATAAATAAATAAATAAATAAATAAATAAATAAATAAATAAATAAATAAATAAAGTTTTGGGTTGCGCAGAAGGGAGAAGCGGACCCGTGCTTGCCCGCGACCACGGAGGAAGAAACATTTCTTCCTCCGTGCCCGCGACCCACTACCCACACACTGGCCCTCAGCCTACTGTTACATGACAGCGATAGGGACCGTGCTACATGATGGTGACAGTGAACTTGACACCCTTGCTCCGGCTCAGCTGTTTACTCAGATTTAACGGGCGTGGAACTTTGGTTGATCGAGGTGTACGTTTGGCTGACTGGGCTATAGACTTTAGTATGACTCCTAACCTTTGGTTAACTTTAGGTGCACCGGCTCATACCCACATAGACAATGGGGATATGATCCAGACGTCGATTCTTTCATTCTTCCTTACATGCAAGGGTTTATCGACAATTTCGATTTTGGGAGGGTGTTACCCACGGTGTAACCAGTACGCAAGGGGGGCTACCAAGTCATCGGTTATCTGAGAATTCTTTTCTTTTTTTTCTTTGGAGGGTGAGGATCCAAGAGGGGGTGTGATAGGGGGGTGTTTCGAGGGTGTATAAATCCCTGCTTACATGTGGTTCCTACCTTCATTTAATTAAGCTTCATGAATTACCCTGATAATCAGTGCTAAACTTTTGCTTTTATATATGCTATACCTAATACAACCCACAAGCTGATGTTTCTTATATGACTTTTATTTTTACAGTTTTCTTTTAATTCCCGTAACAAAAAAATCCCCACCCTGATTTGAATAGGAAGTGCTGATTGGGAGAAACATAATGACGTCACTAGGTCCTGTCGCCACAAAATCTACTGGAGAGGAAGCCCCCGCAGCAGCCTGCGACAACAAACACTGAAGCCGCAGCCAACACAAAGGAGTGCGCACCACAATGGGACTAGTCTGCTTTTATACATTGCATTCGCTATTTGGAAGTGCGGAATTAGGCAGGCGGGATATTCGCACGATGCTTTCCTGATTACTAATGAAACTTATTCTGATGTCCAAATATCTTACGTGTTTGCATGCTGAGAGAATATAAAAAGTCCAGCTGCAAAAAGAGTAAAAAAATGCGCTGGGTGCTTGATGACATCCTTTACGAACTCTGTAAACACAGAAGGCCGTGTTCTGGTGTTTCTCTTGCACACCGTTAGCTACGAAGGGTGGACTAACGCCCCTCGTCTCAGGTATATGGCACCACGTAAAGGCGGCCGCTATTTAAGAGGAAGAAAAAACTCCTGATATGAGTCAATTGTGCGCAAATTGTGATAGAGCGAAAGCTTGCGACCCACCTCACATGGTATACCTTTGGTGGTACTCCTGGTACCACGCTGCTAAAATTGGATTCCGTCCTTCTTTGGGAACCGATAGAAAGTAGGAACTGGGCACATTTCCTTCATGGTACTCGTGGGAGGCCGTTCTCGCCGGATTCGAACCATATTAGCGATGGGCATTCATGCAGCTTATGACCATGTCATTCATGGAGCTGGACACTGACTTCACCTTCCAAGGCGCGTATGCTCGTTCGTCGTGACGTTGTGACGGGGAGGAAAATAAGAGGCCATCATCTTGAGACAATTACCCACACCAGAGAGCACCAGGTTAGAACATCTGCCTCCCGAACCAGTTACTCCCGCGTGTGTAGGCTGACGCCACAGCCACTTGGACACCGCTTCGCGATGCAACCTCCCGCGGTGCGTATGCGGGGACCACGCAAACGACGGACACAGAGCGACTGGTAAACGAAACCGAGGCAGCCAAAGTGTGAGGATGGCGCGATGAAACAAAGAGGTTCGCAGGCATAAAATATTACTCAGAGAACGCGCAGGACAGGGTGAACTGGAGATCACTGGGTGAAGCATTCGTCCTGCAGCGGGCAATGATGATCATGATGATGATCCTTCAAATATGGCGCATGCCCACTTCTTCTTCTTCTTCTTCTTCTTCTTCTTCTTCTTATTATTATTATTATTATTATTATTATTATTATTATTATTATGTGCCAATATTCGAACTGTCGAAAAGTTTTCATGGTGTTTGCTATTCGATTCGCACTCGACTTCTACTATTTGAACTATTCAAAGTTTGTTATTAAGGGGCCAATATCCCGTGTCTCATGACATGATGACAAGCGACCCATTCCCACAAGTAGTACGCTTCGCCGCATAACAATTATGTACTGCGGCGAAGTTAACATATCATATGGACTCGGTTATTTAGGACACGACTGTAGATATATATATATATATATATATATATATATATATATATATATATATATATATATATATAGGGACGGAATTGCTAGTCGTGCAATGAATTTGTTGTTTCTTCGCCCATGTCTAGCAGTACATTTCTCCATAATTGAATAGCATAATATTCGAGTGCTATTCGAAAGGTCTTCGATTTCCTATTCGAATAATAATAATAATAATAATAATAATAATAATAATAATAATAATAATAATAATAATAATAATAATAATAATAATAATAATAATAATAATAAACTTTATTGCTCACATCCAGAAGTAGTAGACAGAAACGGGCCTGTCAAAGTCTCCGAAGACTTGAGTGACTAGGCCCGGCAACGTTGGTTACAGCGATGTGGTTACATAATATTCAGAAAAATTTTTTAACGCACAGATAATTTGAAAGGAATTCTTGTTCACACGTAATAACAAACAAAAGGAGAAGAGACGAAGAATGATTGTAACTACAAATAAACCATAACAAACATTTTTATAAATCTGAGATTAACTTCTTCAACTCTTTTTTTTTTTTTTTTTTGACGTGACAGAAAAGAACTCTTCAGATAATCCATTAAAAATTTTCGGAACATATACACTTCTTCTAGCTTCACCATATCTAGTGGACAAGCAGGGTACATAAAAACGCTTTTTTTCTCTCAATGAACGACCAGTAACATAAGGCACTTTGAAGTTATCGTTCCAACTATGTCGCAGAATAACAGTTCGAGTAAACAAGTCTCGGAACATGCAAAAACCTAAATCACGAAAAATGTTATGGGAATGTACCCTGATACCGTAGGCAACGCTTTTTAGTATGTTTCTAAGTAAGTTATTAATTCTTGTTTCCCATCGCTCTGTGCAAAAGGCGAAAATCGTGATGCCATATCTCAGCACACTGTATGCTAGTGCGTGAACTATCATTTTCTTGACTGGTAGGGGTAGCAAGCTTTTTATGTTGAAAAGCAAACACGCAACACTTCTAAGTTTGGCACACAGAAAAGCCATGTGATGTTGCCAAGACATTCCGCTATGAAAATTTATACCCAGGTACTTGAATGTCTCTACATACTCTACTGCAGTACATTTGCACTGGTTACAATTTTCAGTATGAAGAAATCGTGGCACATTGACTCTTTGAATTTTTAAAGGGGTTCGAAAGCAGATGACTCTGGCTTTGTTTTCATTAACTGTTACACCATTTTCATTAAACCACAGCATGGCCTTATGAATTTCACTCTGCAGAGCGTTAATGGCACCTTCATACCGTAAGTGACGTGTAAGAAGCACCGTGTCATCCGCATACTGATACACACTAGCTTTGTTAATTACTGAGGGAAAGTCATTCATAAATAAATTAAATAACAAAGGTGCCAACACTGACCCCCGTGGAACACCCGTTGTAATATACCTCCTAGTGCTAACAATTTCTTTGCTTCCCATTACCACCTGTGATCTGTCCTGCAGATAATTATGGAGAACGTTTGTCAAAAGGCCCCCTGAAACCATAACGAATAATAATAATAATAATAATAATAATAATAATAATAATAATAATAATAATAATAATAATAATAATAATAATAATAATAATAATAATAGTTGTTGTTGTTGTTGTAAGGAGCAAAGGAGCAAAGTGCCCCTTCTTTTGTGGTGAGTTGCGTCCAGGTGCATTCACTTGGCTCTTGTGTACGTGGGTCAGGTCCCTATCGTAGGCGAATTTTGCTCATCAGCGCATTGCGTCCTCGATATCCTCCGCTGCAAAGTTGCGGAGTGCGAAGCCACCAGTCAACGTACGGGACACGCTTGATGGTTTCGCCACTCTCGAGGCCGCGATACCTGTCGCGTACAGTCTGGAGAGGCTTCGCCATCATCTCTGGTGACCGCGTGCGTCATGGGGTTAATTTTCGCGTACGAAAAACTGCGTGCGCTTCGCAAAACTGACTCCTCGCTCTGCAGTCCAAGCCGGAGTTCGTCTCAACGAACTTAGTGCTCCAGATGCATACACTGACGCCGTTGGGTCACTCGATAGTTCACCACGATCGGCTGCTGCAATAAGCACATAAGAGGCATTAGGTGCGGCACTATGCTAAATAGATGAGAGACAAAGACAAGACACACCATACACGGTCTTTTTCCCTCGTCCATTTAGCGCCACCCCTAGTGCCTCGAGTAACGAACCAACTTGCTCAGCAACATGTGCTTTTGAGCCCATAAGAGCTTATGCTGTAAGGAGCCGAGTGCACCTGCAACGACGATGCTGCATACGCTTCTGGTCAATTAAAGAATACTCCGTATTCTGTTTCACTAGTTCCGTGCAGCAGATCCAAGGCTACGAGACTACCGAGCGCAGGATTCTTGTGAAGCGATATGTAGTGCCAATGTTTGAAGACCCACCTGCTGAGCTACTGGTGCCAGTAGAGGGCCCGCCACCACCTCATCCTTCCAATACTCCCGCTGCTACTGCAACGCTTGCTATTGACAGAGGTCATGGCGCGGAATGACATGTTTAATGCGTTCGTACTCCTGATTGGTCGAAGAGGCCTATAGCTTCCGCAGTGCTGCAGGGAACTATTGAAACAGGGTATTAAGTGAGAGGCATGTGGAGTGGTTTGAGGCTGAAGAAAGGGTTTACAACCCCTCTCCCCCACATCTTCCATCCTGTAGTCGCGAAATGCTGTGTACTGTGCGGTGTCAGTGCACGTTAAGGAACCTCCGGTGATCGAAATTTTCGGAGCCCTTTACGACGGCGTCTCCCATAATCACATCGTGGCTTTGGGGCGAGAAACGCCAGAAATTATTATTATTCTTCCTGCGGTCGGTACCTATAAAAATGAGAAAGTTTCCTGCACTCGTTTGCAAAAAGTAGCTGCAGAAAGTGACATACAATTGTATTCAAAGAAAGCGCCAGCTACGTGCTACGTTTCCTGCAAATGAATTTAACGCGCCAGACCATGCATGGAACGTCAAAAATGGGTCTTGATTTGGATTTACATATCTTAATCCAATAAATGTAGAAAGTGGGGTGCAGTGTAACAGTAAATGTAAAAACATCTATCGAAAGATTACGTGCTACTCGCCTTGAGCTGGACTGTGCATATTGTTTATAGTTCACTCTCATAGTTTACTGCATTGACTATATACGTGGTTCAGTTTTGTATTTTTTCCCCGAACATAGAATGCTGCAGTCTTTCGCACTTGAGTACCGCTCTGCGAGAAGTGACGCTTGAAGCAGCACAACAAAAGGGGTTTCCTCCTTCAGTCAGCGCAGTGCCCAAAGTCAAGAGGAACTTAGCGCACAATCGGCGCGCGATATCGAACACGAGCACCATGCATAATACATCGCCACCTCTCCTCGTGCCACCGACGTAAGCCGCTAGTTTTCGGCCGCATGCGATGGCTGCATAATCGCACGGAATCCGCACTTCATCCCCTTTCTGCGTAAGCGCGTTAGCGCCGTCGAAGGCAAATACCCGAGTTCAGCGCAGCTTGCATGTCGTTCACTAAACCCCCCCCTTTCTTCTAACGCCACCAACACGACCGCTTCCCGTTGTCCCTATTTCGCTCTCTCCCCAGCTCCCCTATTCTTCCATTCCAGTTGCATTGTGTAAGCGCGAGCGCGCTTAGCCGAGACAAAGCAAGCGTTCCCGGCTCGAAAGAACAATGACCACGACACGCGATTCGTGCGCGCTGTCGTGCTTAGTCGCACCGCTGAGCCGGGGCCAACGCTGGTTTGGCCATCGCTGCGAGGTTCGGCCAGCCGGTCCCCCTGCTGACGAGATCGAAAACAGCTCTCTCGTCTCTCCCCCCTTTTGGCATCCGCCCTTTTATCTGCGTGGCTGACGCAGCGCTCCAAGCACGAGCGGAGGTGTTCACTGACAGCTAGCTCGCTGCTCGCCGTGTTACGTTGTGCAACCTCCCGTAGCGACTGCTGGATCTCTGAGCGGCACAGAAGGCAAGCGCGGGTGCCGGGGTATAGAGTGTAGTCCAGTAAGCATGGATATAGAACATCGTTCCACGTTTTCTTCGCGTTCCCTCTCCCGTACCTCTCCCATCGCTCTGCTTCGAAGCGTGTTCGTACACTGCTGCCCGGCCGCCTGTTCATTACTGCACGGCTAGCCCGTTTCTCCAGGCACGGGCGCAGCGTGAGGCAGAAAGCAGGCCATCGCGGCTGCGCTCTAGCGTGATGGCTTAACGTGATGCTTAACCGAGCAGCCCGGTTGTTTCGCTCGTTGCAACAACACGACGACGAGGGCTGCACAGCTGCAATTTTGAGAACGACACAATCTACACGTCAGTTCGCAAGTTGCTCGGTTCATGTCCGACGGTGACTATGTGATGTGATGCGCGCACTGGTCTAATAATTGCAGAGGTTAATCGAGTCCCATTGCCTCTAATGAATTCCTTCAGAGAGCCAGGACCAGATTGAAAGTGTTTAGTAACTGATTTAACTTGATTTTAGAGCGTTCTTGCGCGATCGAACGGAGTATATATGCTCAAGTTATTGAGCCCAATGCAGGTCTGAAGGGGACGAGGGTTAGAGCGGGATTTTTTTTTTTTTTTGCCAAATTTGCAGGTTGAGCAAACCGGACGCGCGTTTGGTTAACCTCCCTGCCTATCGTTACCCCCCTTTCTCTCTCTCTCTCTCTTTGCAGGTTGAGCCTTGTCTCCTGAATTGGTGACCTGCAATGAGCGCGCGCGCACGCACGCACATACACACACACAGAGTGGGAGCCATGATGGCCCGAGACATCTAGGAAATAACGTCACGGCGAATGCCAAATATGCGTGAGTCACGCAATGGATATGAACGGTCACCTCAGTCTTCCATTCCTTGTTGTCGTTTAAAAGCATGTCTAGATGTTAAATACCTTTACTCGGTTTGTGAAGCACTATACAGTGTGCATATGTTTTTGCTATAAATGCCTCACGTGGGCCACCTTTTATAATAGATTAACATGCACATGTTCTGCTTCTATATAGCATATGAAAGTGTACCCTTTTGGCATAACACGAAGTGCGTACTTATTCCTCTTACGTGTCTTACCCGATTTCAACGTCAGCTTGCAAATATGTCATCATATTTTACGCGCGTAAGAACTTTAATCAGCCATATACAACAAGAATTGACATATTTTACGTTCCTATGACGACTAGTCTGCAGGAAATCACTCACTCACTCACTCACTCACTCACTCACTCACTCACTCACTCACTCACTCACTCACTCACTCACTCACTCACTCACTCACTCACTCACTCACTCACTCACTCACTCACTCACTCACTCACTCACTCACTCACTTCATTCGGCGGTGTTATATCCAAACTAACACAAGTACGCTGAGCCATAAGACTTGCTTGTGACATTTGCACTCGATATACACAATATGGAACTCGCTACTACGACCATCGTCGGTCCAGCACTGCCGTTGACTCACGTCTCGGCGACGCTTGTGCGGCGACCTCATTTCATCGGGCTCTCGCACTTGTCACCAGCAGGTCTGCGACCATTATCCCATTGTCTCCGAGTGGCGGCCCTGAGCAACAGCACTGGGCAGGAGCCAAGGAAACGCGACGGAAATCGCGTTAAGGCGTCTTCGTGCGCCGTCTGCAGAGCCTATGTCTGGCAGCTGTGCACACTCAGTAATCGCGAGCGCATCGCCGGTCCGCGAGATCGCTACGCAGCTCTGTCGGGCTTTCGTTCACTAACGCACGTTTCAGCTCCTTGCTCTACGCTTTGGTTGAACGAAATAATGCGCAGAGGAGCAAGGATTCCGGCGGCACTGAAGGTCCCGAGGGAAAGGCCCAACGATGAAGGCCAGCGTATGGTGGCCCGCGAAACATGATACAGAGCGAAGAAAAAAAAATGAAGCAACGCGAGGCAGTCGCGAAGATAAACGGATGTAGGCTGAGTGTGGCAGAACAAGAGAGACGGGGCAGCGACGTGGAGATGAAACACAGAAAAGTAAGGGGAAGAAGAAAAGGCAACATCCACAGTGGGCAACGGGCAGGCGTGGTAGAGGAGCAGAACGGGTCCGGTAGATTGGAACCGAATCGCGATGGAGACGGAAGGAGAGCCGTGGCGAAACGAATGCGAATAGGAAAGCGACTGTGACGCGGCAAAGCCAGGGTGGGCGGCGCGTGGCTTGGAAAGAAGCTGTGACAACGCGAGAATAGCGAGACAGACCGCGGTGGAAAAGCAGAGCTATAGCGAACGAAGAACAAACGAAGGAACTCGTTTGCTTGTCGGCGCGGCCCGGGGCCTCAGCTCTCCGACTAGGACGTGCAGTGATGTCGTACGCCGTCTCGAAAGGAAGAGCACGTGCACGCTTGTGTGTGTGTGTGTGTGTGTGTGTGTGTGTGTGTGTGTGTGTGTGTGTGTGTGTGTGTGTGTGTGTGTGTGCGCGTAGGTGAATTCAGTGCAAGACGGTTAAATTGCTGGGAGGACGCTTGCTCGGTTATACCCTGTCAGAAGAAACTAGATCGTTTATCATGATCAACCAGCGGAACGCGCAAAGACGAGGAAGAAGAAACGAACGCAAACTTTTTTTTTCGTGTCCTGCTCGTTACTGCAAGCAGGAGACGAAAGTATTTCAAATAGCCCACTCTCCGCTGTTTGTAAACAACTGTGACTGACAAACTCAACAATAAGTAGATAACGTTAAGACACCCATGCGAATTTGTGTATCTGCTCGCGTAACTCTACGTGTGGCTTTATAGGCGCGGAACTGTCGCCATGTTTTCCGCCTGAAGCTTAGCATGCTTTCAAACTTCCCTCCGTCGCCTGTCGCCCCGCCACGGTGGTCTAGTGGTTATGACACTCGGCTGCTGATCCGAAGGTCGCGTGATCGAATCCCGGCCGCGGCGGCTGCATTTCGATGGAGGCGAAATGTTGAGGCCCGTGTGGTGTGCGATGCCATTGCACGTTAAAGAACCTCAGATGGTCTAAATTTCCGGAGCTCTCTACTACGGCGTCTCTCATAATCAGAGATGGTTTTGGGACGTTAAACACCACAAATCAATCATCAATATGTCGCCTGTCATCTATACCGGCAGTAGAAGAAGGAGTGTGAAAGAGCGGAGTTACAATCGGTATCGAACAAAAAGGAGCTCCGTCCTTAAAAAAATGTTTTGGGTGTCCTTGTTGGTGAGTACTCTAGGATACAAGTGTCGATTAAGCCATAGAATCATTTCAAGTAGAACTTCTCTCCAACAACATATGTCGACGTCGAGCGTTGCTTGTGAGTATGCAAGCTGGTTATCAGCCACCAGAGGCACAATTTTGAGTCCAAAAATGTGCAGATGGTGCCCGGTTTCTTGTTTTCACAATTTTTACACGGATCCTTAGAATACCTTCCGCATGCCTTTCCAAACCGATTTCTTCAAGAATGTTCACTTTAAATGGGCGGGAGCGTGTTTGGCAGTGTTTGGACGCCTTGCCTGTACACTTCGGACAATATCATCGCATATGAGAAAAGAGCCGGAGTTGAAGCCTAACAGACCAGTTGTAAGAACAGGTTAACTTGTTAATAAATCGTTGTCTCTTTTGCATTTATTATCTGTCTGTTTTCTTTCGTTGTGTCTAATTTAAATGCGCCAGGCAGAGATAAAATAGTGCTTTTTTCGAATCAGCATTCCTAGCCTTTTCAAGTATTCTTTTTCAAGCCTGTTTCAGTATATGCGACACTTGAGTAAACGACAGTGGCTACTGAACATGAATGTGAGCATGTGCGTGCTGAATTAAGCCAATTGATCGTCATTACTACAGCAGTTTTATGGGACAATTGCACGGTTGTGTACCGCTTTTGACGCCTTTGTGCCACCGTGAAGAATAACATTTTTTTTTTGTCTTCCTCTCGTAAATACAGGTCACGCACGTCTTCGTTTGAAGTTATTGCTATTTATGTAAAAATTTATTGCGCCTACATTTACGAGTTTGCAGGCCTGAAATGATTTTTGTGTGCCTATTCCTCGTGGCTAAAACGCGTTTTTAATGCCTAAAAATCCGGCCTCTACTGATGATTTATGATTTATGGGGTTTTACAACCCGGAACCACGATATGATTACGAGAAACACCGTAGTGGAGGGCTCCGGAAATTTCGACCACCTGGGGTTCTTCAACGTGCACTGACATCGCACAGTGCACGGGCCTCAACATTTCTCCTCCATCGAAATGCATCGATGGAGGAGCACCGAAATGCGATCAGTACACCAATACACAACCTTCGGTACAGCAGCCGAGTCCACCGTGGCGGGGAGGACTAGTCCGTGTGTGTGTGTGTGTGTGTGTGTGTGTGTGTGTGTGTGTCATTCGCGCATAGTTTAGCTTTTCAAGATGCAAGACCAACTAGCCCAAGAGTCTGTCCTTCTCAGAATATCGTTCATACGAACGTAAAGGGACCAGAATAACGAAACGCATCATCTCAAAAATTGGATTATCCTGACCAGACCCCAAGAACGTTGAAAACAGTTTCAGCTGCTGACAAACTCGCTTCCTGTTACGTCGGGTGATACTGATTTGCATAACGTGCGTGTTACGCAGAAAAGCATCATCTCGACATCACGCGAACCGCAGTGGACGCACTCGGGCAGTTTCAGGCAATGTCATCGAACCACAATAAGTAAGTAGTTTAAATCGGTCCAGGAATGACCCTTTCCGCGCGCAAAAAAAAAAAAAAAAAAAGCATGCACAGCGGCAGCTTTCACGGTGCGTGTATCGTCGCCATCTACCTGCAGCTCACGTTTTTCCGCCAGCGTGGGTAGCCTATAGCACGTTGTTCGTTCGAATGTAATTTAACCTGTACACCTCAGTATGAAGCTACAGGTTTCATGAATGCGTGTTTTGCGATAGTATTATCAAATGTCAGGTGAAGGTGTGATTTTGTGAAACGTGTAAGAATATGTTGCTGCTGTGCTGCTGGGAGAAAAGAAATAACAACAACAAACATATTATCCTGCAAAACGTACTACGCAAAATGTTATCAGCGAGATTTTCGCTCCGTAGACTAGAATATGAGAAATACATGCGAGGAATAATAATAAAAAAGGTTCTTTCGGGGCGCAAGGTCTCGCCACAGGAATTATTCCATTTTCTGTGGCGGCCACGAAGCTGCGCCAGGGTTGTCGTTTTCACGTGCCCATCAGCCGGATAACGGCGAGTTACCTTTTTTTAATCTTTTATTTTCTTTTTCAAGCCGGACTCCTGAA
This sequence comes from Hyalomma asiaticum, assembly GCA_013339685.2. Lineage (NCBI taxonomy): Eukaryota > Metazoa > Arthropoda > Arachnida > Ixodida > Ixodidae > Hyalomma > Hyalomma asiaticum. The sequence goes on along the minus strand of CM023483.1, from coordinate 5,919,171 downwards.
ATGAAGAACGAAAGCAGACCAAGACCTCAGTTTTGGAAATAACAGTTTATTGACCACCGTACCTCCACAGTAGTGGACTCAAAAGAAACTCGCTTTGACAAGGTGTCGAGACTTGGTGCGGACATGCAATGCGGGGCATGTTCTTGTCATCACAATGCCTCGACTAGATTGGTCCGCGTTTTGCCCCGTATTTTCCTCTCTTACTTTCTCTTTGTTTATTACGACAGCAATAGCACAGAAGAACGTTTCGCAACCTCGATTTATTGTTAGCTTCAGGAGCTTGCTATACGGTTCATCTTAGAGCAAGTTCCTGTGTGCTAATCAAGAGCGAACAAGATTTCCCAGAAGGTTCGGAGTCGTCAAGTTTCATTTCTCATCCATACGGTTTGTACTCTTTCAGAAGAACCAAAAAGAAAAGAAGAGAAAGAAAGAGAGAGAGAGAGGAAAAAGAAGACACCGAAGGCTGGGCTGGAATTGCCGGTACTGAGCACCTACACTTTCGACATCTGATGTCGGAGTTTGCGGATGATGACCGTTTCGCGCCGACACAAAAACGATGACTTGGCCAAAACTACCTTCAGCACACGGGTCATCTTTTGTTAAATTTATGTTTATCTTTGTTTTTGGTTTCGTTGAATTTCATCTATGCCTCGTGCAAAACACGGCCTGCGGCACTCACTGCACTCTTAACCAGCTGCCGGATGAAGTGATAGCTAGCCAGAAAACTACCCGAAGTATCTAGTGTCCTGGCTATATCTTTCACTTTACGCAGGACTTGATCGAGAGTATGCTTTTGCCGGTGTCGGGCCGCATCGAAAGGGAAATTTAATCTCGGGCCATTGAGATCACCCGACGCAGTTAATTTTTCTTACACGAGCTCTTAAAGTCTCGTGAAATCTCGTGTTTGACGAGACTCCTTGCCTTCCTACTCGGATTAGAGTTCAACCACATATAGCATATATTGGCACGTGAACGGTAACTTCCTTTCTACATAGCAAATTTGTCTTTTCTTTTTATTTTGTTTTAAATCTCAGCAGTTTGCAGGTCCTATCACTGTTTTATTTTACGCACTCATTGCTGAAATAACGTCACTTAAATATCGGAAAAGCAACACCTAGTAACGCTGCCCGGGACACGTGTGAACATATACAAAACCAGCAGTAAATAAAAAAAAAAACTGCGCAACTTCGGCTGACCTAGACGTAAGAATTAACTGAAATAGTTAAAAGAATTGTTTTAAAAAGCGCCTTTCAAGATTGGTCACAAGAAAACCGAGTCACAGACTGGCATGCACAACGAGTCGAGACATCTTTTTTCTATACACTATCTGAGTAAACATGACAATAAGAACTTCACCTCTTAAAACTCACGTTATACATATTGCGGTAAACACTTGAGCTCCACAGGAGGGTACACAACACGTGGAAGGACTCGCACGAAGCTATATGGGACCGTTGCCACACAAAGATAACCGTCCTCGTTAAATGAGCTGTTTGCGTGATAAAAGGTGTCACTTGGCAGACATGATGAGTCAAAAGGAAGATTTGTCATGCATTGTGTCTGGGTTTTTTCCGCATGTAGCCTGTGTAGATAAGATTTCTTAAACTAGCTTCTAAACTTTTCGATACAGGTGTGTCAGACGAGTTGTAACGAATCAGAGATGCCTGGAAACTTTCACAGAGGCAACGTGACATACACAGTGCACTATCTACAAGGAAGGGACTGTGCGGGCACAATGAGTGGCGAGAGAGAAGGAAGAGGGACGGGAGGGACAACAGCAACAACTCGTGAAAAACAACGATGGTTAATTATGTACAACGGTGGCCTTGTGTCTGCACTACACGCTTTTGCCGGGGCCACGCAGGGCCATCCGACTGCAGCAGGAGAAGGGTCAATAGTTCACGAACTCACTGTACAATATTTTGTTCACTGTGCATTGGAGGATATGTTGGTGTCATGTCGAAGCACCGCGGAGATTTGTTTTTTTTTTCCTTACCGAACAACGTTGAAAACAGACGCTTATTACTACACTATACTGGCATCAACTCGCTATGTAACAACGTACACGCATGCATGCACACACACGCACGCACGCACTTTCACAAGAATGCATTCGTGATAGAAGCTCTGCGATATACTTAAGTCTCGCGTGCACAATGGTAACCAAGGGAGCGCTGGCAAGTGTACTTTTGCGGGTCTCATTGTTTGTCCTGTGACAATTAGGAAAGTGCGATATCAGATTTACATTTTATTTATTAAGCGTGACACGCGAACTTCGTTCTCTTTCAACCTTAAAAACCTACCGGCATGACCTGGCTCAACCTGTCTAATTTACGACGATGAATACTTCTACGGGCTTTCGGTACTCAAGAGCGTGGATGAAGGAAAAAAAAAAAAAAGAGCCAGGAAAGGGCGTCACATGACAACCTTGAAGCCTCCGCATAGAAAATTTATGTAAGAGATTAATGGGAAATAGCATCTGGTCACGTGAGAGGCAAGCGGTAGATCCAGGTATGGTGAAGCGCCACTAAAGGTCACCGCGTATCAGATTACTTCGAACGGGCGCACAAGCTGTTAGAGGAGACTGATTTGTCGAGGCTAGCGGAATCACGTGACATGGTCCCCTAGATTTTTTTTCTTTCCTCCATGCTCAAGAGCCATATGCGCGATGACGTCACAATGTAATTTCTCTCTACGTACAAGTGGTATTTGCAGCTCTGACGAGTGAGCGTAGCGTGAACACGCGTGCGAGTCACTCTAGCTTGCAATTGTTGTGGGAATATCATCATAGGTGGACTTTTCGTATGTGAATCAAGCCCCGTGTGTTGCTTCATGCTGCTCTGTGAACAACGTCAGTGAACTATGCTCAATATTTTGACGATTAGGCCAAGTGCGGCATGGCGGAATGGCTTTAGTATCAATCTAGGAGGTCTTTCGAGTGCATCACAATATTAACACTTGCTTTAACGCGACGGCAGCGCGAGGTAACGTTTTTAACTTCTTCATTAAAATTTCCGAGAAGTCGCGTTACTTCCCAGTAGAGTGTTCATTAGCTCTACTGGGCGCGCACAAACAGGTTAGTATAACTTCATCGAGGATTAGAAAACCCTCGAACACGGGAGTCGAATGTAGAACGACCATTGGTTCCCGCAGAAGGTAGGTCCTGCCAGCTCTCCACGGTGTTCAACAGCGTATAGGCTGCGCCGTGCATACCTCTATCCTACGAGCGCGAACGACCACACACGAAGCATTGCGAGTTAGTAGTGTTGCTAATGTTTGTTAACCACGGAGGCGAGTAACTCTCCAACGAGATGGGTATAACAAAAACATCTTTGTTCCAGTTGGCTCTGTGTGTTGAAGTAAGCACGAGCACATTCACACACGAGGTAATATATATATGCGCAGCATGACGCCTGTGCAGGCAATCAAGAGCGGCTGTATAAAAGTGCGGGTATATGATTCTGACATTTCTTTTTTCTTTCTTACGCATGTTCAGAAAATAATTCTGTCACAAACAAAAAGTGCGTTGAACGGGAGCAGGTGTATAAGGGGCAGTGTGCGCAATAACCGAAAATTCATTGTGCAGGAAGGATGACAGCGGTTCGGACGATACTACTAATTATTTGTGGAAAGAAACTGCACCTACGGTATAAGCTTTGTATGCAACAGGAACAACAAAAGGAAGCACCCACATGTGAGGCAAATCGAAGAGACGTGCATTTCGCAACTAGCTAAATAAAATAATTTTTAGGACTTCCTACTTTACTTAGAAGTATACATAGCTTGCGTCGCGGTATTTTCGCGAGCATCAGTTCTATGTCTATATTTACACGCTACAGCATGCGTGTTTTCTCTAGATATCACGGTTTCCAGAGCCCCCCCCCCTGCCCCGCTTTTTTTTTTCTTACTTGACCATCTTCCGTAAGTTGTCATCAACCTTCTTGAAGTCCGTAGCTCGGACATCGCGCTGTTCCCAAATGTTGAGCTTTCCATAATTAGCGCACACCGTTAGCACAGGGATGCGGACACCGAAGATACATGCGCACATCAGCAAACGAGTAACGGAAGCAGGGCTTCAAGCTTTTCTGGAAACAAACGTAGCACAGTAAGTCCTACGTCTCTTTGAAACCTAGGTGTGTTGAAAGCGAGAAATGTAACAAAAGAAAAACGAAACAAAACAAGAACAAGGAAGGGAGGGTTGTGTGAAACGCTCGATATGTAAAATTTGTACACTGACTCGAAGAATTTACAAATATAAGAAAGAAAAGAAGCTTCTTTAGGAGTTTTCTGAGCCACCATGAAGCACAAAGCAGCGAACTTGCTTCTTACATAGGCCTGATCCGGGGCTCTATGGCAGTAGCGTCACCATCTGTCGCACCAGGGTTAATGGGACCTTGTACACATTTAATAGTGACCCTGGACGCTTTGATCGTGGCGTATGCAGGCGGAAGAAGGCGCTACTTTCCTGTTTTGACTGGAGCGCCGATAGCCTACTGTGTTTACGCACGTGATACGTAAACACTGGTATTGGCACCCACGCAACTTTTCTTCAGATTTACGGTCATGGACTGCCGTTAGAGAGGGAGACAAACTGTGAAACGAAAACAAGATGAACACCTTCCGCCGCACGGTGTTCCCAGAATTTTGCAGACCTGCAAGGTGATAGATAGAACTGAGCAATTGAAAGTAAGAGAGGAAATGGTATTACAAAAAAGAAAAAAGAACGAAGAAAATTCCAGAAGAGTGATTATGCGGTA
>CM023483.1:5770906-5914314 GCA_013339685.2 Hyalomma asiaticum | reverse complement strand
GCCGTATAGTACCGGCACCTTTGGCCGTCGCTAGGGATCTCTGCTGTTTCTGCTGAGCTGGCTGTTTCGAAGCCTGCGGAGGATAAAAGCAAAGCGAAATCTCTCTCCCCACCCCTACCTCCTCTCTTCCGAACCTTGCACACCTTCTGTCTACTACGATGGGAGGGGAGGGGAATGACGAAGGGAAAGATGGCGCCGTGATGGACATAAAACGAGAGAGAGAGAGAGAGAGAGAGAGAGAGAGAGAGAGAGAGAGAGAGAGAGAGAGAAATGAGGTCGCTGAATAGTTTCGGGTGCCGCACATGCGGAGGGAACGCACACTGGAAAAAAAAAAGAAAGCCAGAGGAATAGCGCACTCCCCCTCTCTGGACCAACCGCAGCCCTTACACGTAATCGCTGACGAAATGGATTACGCGGCGAGAATTGTTCACACTGCTGCATTTGAGCTTCACGGGGTGCGAGGCCCGAAGGAAAGTGAAAGAGGGAGGCCTTTAATTTAACTCCTCCGGTGGCGCTTATGAGAAATGAATGACGGCGTTGGTGGAACTGATGAAGAATGGGGCTTGCAAATGAATGGCCTCGGAAAATAATTCGACCTAATGGAGAAAACAGGCGAAATGGTTGGAGCTGGCGGCGCTTAAAGGGAAATGGAATGTAGTAGATCTACAAGCGTAATGTCAGGTAAAGGTTATGTAAAAAAAATTACAGCATATCCACGGAGTGAATGATGGTGAGTGGGCGAAGCTCGGGAGATTCATCGTAGATCGTGCCGAGTTCTGGATTAATTTAGTTAACGCGCACGCTACGAATCCTCATGGTTCAACTATGCACAAGCAAGTGAAATCTCCCACCGGCATTTCATTGCAAGTGAAGATCCAGTGCCTATATATATACATATATATGGGTTGCCAGTGAACGCTTCTCCAACGCGAGCAGTCGGTATTTCTCAATCAAGAAACTAGCTAGGAGACGCCGCCTGCGCCAACGTTGTCTCTCGCGGGTGAAGGCGCGTTCTCCTTCTTTGCGAGATGGTACAGCGTTCCTCTAAGAAAGAGCGTTTCCATAGCCAACGCGCGCCTTTCGCTCTCTCTCTGTCTCTCTCTCTCTCACACAAGACAGCAGAGGCACGCGCAGGGAGGCAGTGCCGGGAGAGAGAGGCACGCGCCGAGGCGAGCGCGTGCCGGGAGGCACGCGGGTTACGCCTGACGCCTGACGCGTGACAAGGTTAGACTAAGAGGAGCTTCGCCCCTAAAAAAAAAGTGTTTTATTACACATCCGGTCAGACGAGAGAGAGAGAAAGAGAGAGATGCTCGTAACTTGACAAAATGACGTAGGTAGCATAAACGGAATTAAGGAAGAACGTATTTTGGGAACAATGTTCGCAATAAGATACCGAAAGGGGAAAGGCTCAAGGGTTCGTTTCTTTGTTAGACCGAACCTTATGAATCCAACAGACAGTGAGGACCAAGGAAGGTATAGGGGAAGTTATTTGTAGTTTTTACGTGTAGCGTACTAATTATTGACATAAAAAAGTACTTCTCTCACATATCTTACAACACTGAGCAACATTGTGGTGCGTGAGCACAAGTTGCGCGCGAGGGAAATTCAAACAAATAATTAATGGCATCTTTTCAATTGTGGAGAAGATGATTAGGAACATTGCGTTTATGTTTCATAGAAGACTCAGGTATGCAAGCAAGTTGTTCCTTTTTCCTCATCGCTTTGGTCGGCAACATTTAAACAACGAAGTATCAAGATTGACCTCGAATGAAGAAAGAAAAATAAAGTAAGAGTAACGAGTCCGAGGCAGGAAATATAAGTGGCGATTGTTTAGATAAAGGATGACTTTTTCCTAAAGGCCCCCGAAAGAAGGGGAATCCCGAGTTCGAAAACATTTGTTACCTCGTGTCGGAGGTCTCGAAGGTTTTCGCTTCCCTCAAATTTAGCACAGCGTGTTTTTTCGTCGGATCCTCGCGATCGTAGGGGCAAGAGAACGGTAAAGTGAAACCCCGCAGTGTGATTTATGAAAAGTCGAAGAGGCCCGGCAAGATTGCGGCCACGAGGAACGCGATCCAACGAGGAGTAATTGCGAAGCAGTCACACAATGCAGATTCCTTTCTTGCGCTTCTGCCTGTTGTGTGAAATTGATGACGCTTTAAAGCGGCTGGGATATTGCACGAGCACGAGCCGCAGAGTCTGCCACGTTTCTCCCTGTCGGATTTACTGATTTACTGACTGCAAGTGTGCGGCTCTTCGCGTGGTTTTACTCATTGTGTGTGCTACTTTTTTTACTTGGTTTTGTGCTTACAGAAATGCAACGCCTCGAAGCCCGTATTCTGAATGAGTAAATCCACTAGAACGTGTCGTTGCTGTTGGCCACAAAATTTAGGAGTGCATATGCTATAACGCTCTGTGCCAGGTGGTTCAGTTTAAATTTCGCGTCATTTAAACGAGACCTGTGCTTAACCAACTGGTGCATTTGTTTATTTTTCTCTTCATTGTCTGTTCCCGACAAGACCTTATGAATAAAGATAGAACGTCAGATATGTCTCACAGATTGAAGACCTTCATGACCTAGTCATAGGATAGTACCCACGTGCTTTAAGCGGTGTTACGATTTTCCCGGTCCATAGTAAACGGTAGGCATGTGCTTGCGTTACGAGGAAGGGCAACGCTCCGGCATTCTTTTGTAACCCGACATTAGCTACAGTTCCATGAACGGTGAACTTCAATGGGCGTTTTCACCGTCTTGCTGCAGGCCACTGGTAATTGAGATAAGTTCTTGTTGAGCATACGCTGTCACTTCGGAACGTCTCCGCTATTACGCGATTATTGCTCAGCAGCTGGATTTCACTGCCGAATTTTATCGGCGATACTGCTGTACTCAAAGCGCGTACCAGCACTCCCTTGCACTGCAATGGCTGCTTTCGCAGAACTGAGGTCAACGCTGATGGCCATTTACACCTGTCGATAGGGCGCCTCTTTTTCGAAAAATCAACAGTCTCGAACCAGTGCTATCCACAAGACAGCACAAACGTACGCTGCATAATGCTCTGAAGCTCTTGACGGAAGCTCCGGGTAAGGACAGGACAGCTCCCCACGATAAAAAGTGCAATTCGTAGGCACCAAACGAGCGCATACTTACCTTAGATCTGGACGCCTCCAGCCTCGACTTGTAGCAAAACTCAAGCAGGGCCACCACCATAGCAAGTACGAGGCCACCGATGAGAATGTAGAAGCATCCGGCGACGTTACTCAGCGTCAACTCGTTCTGTGTTGACTCCTGGTGGGAAGTGACGTCGTGCACTACGCTCAAACGGATGCTTGGGCAAGTTGGTGCAATAATAAAGAGAGAGAAAAACTGCAAACACAAAAAAAGTATGACGAAGAAGACCTGCGTGCCTTCCGGTTTACTCTAGCCTTGTCTTCCTCGCGTTCCATACGTTTTTCCGTTGTCCTTTCTTTACTATGTTCAAGTTCTCTAGCAACAGTAGAAATTGTACATGTTTAAATGTAGACGAAATTACTACATCTTTCGAAAAAAAAAAAAAAGGCGCCGAATTTCAGACTGCTTTAGCATTACGACGTTATCACGTCGTCGTGACAATGAATAACACACTAATGGAGCCGTTAAAGTTCTCTCTCAGGCGAGCTGGTGGCCAGCAAAAAAAAAAACAAAACAAAAAAACTATCACTTTACAACAAGAACGGTGAGTGAAACCTTCGCTAGTCAGTGGCGAAAAGCGTCGGCTTTTTACAATCGCTTAAAGCATACAAGCGGAAAAAGTGGCGCTGCGATGGTGCTGTATGCACGAGAGTGCGGTGAAGTGTCCGATTCTGATTGGCATATCGCTCTCGAAGCGCTTGGACCCCTCGAAGGTGCGTCTGGCTGGAAGCGTTCCACTCGCCATCATGGTTAGTCTCACATTAAAAGAGCCCGTGATGAGCTATTTTTCCCTGACTTTAATCCGAATCAAGTTTTATTGAGCATTGAAAACTAGTAGTACTTGTATGTACCATTTTATTAAATGTAAAAAGAAGTGACTTGTCGCTAAGGCTTAAAGACGGACCACAGAGTCAGCGTTCAACTCGCGACCGTTTGTCGTTTGTTTCTTCTTTTTCCCCCTTTTCATTATGCTCTTCCGGTGAGTAAACTTGCATGGTAAGATGTTACACGGGTGGAGAATATTCGTATGTGAAGGTTTTGTTTTAATGAAGATTTATTTATGCAGCCGCATCCACGTTTTAGTTCTAGGGCCGTCTTAGGTGGTCCCTGCCAGGAGGATGTACAGTCAACAACACAACAAAAATCGACCCACACTAGAGCAAACTTTTGGCAAACGGCGCTTAGGCAAGCGGTCTTACAGCACCATTTTGCTTTGACTTTATCATTTGCTTTATTGTGACTGAAGTAACATCTAGGCGTGGAAGCAAAGTGTATTCGCATATCCACACATAAAATCAAATGATGCCAGAAGTGGTTGCTCGACATGGACTAGTAGTTCATGATGGGTTTAATGATGGGTTCATGATGGGTTCATGATGGGTTCATGATGGGTTTAAGAAGGTTTTTATTGGTGTCGGTACTTATTGGAAATTCAGCGCGTAATTCGTAAGGTATTTTTGCTCAGAGAGCACACTGTGGCTGCAGTAAAGTTTTTGTAGGCTGGACTTGGTTTCTCATGTGAACATATAGGGTCATCATCAGTTAGAGCCTGCGCGATACTGACCGCATGGTGACGAAGTTGAAAACTAAAAGCAGCTGTGGCATCGTCAATATTATATAGAAGGGATTGGCAGTGAATTTAAGAGTAGGGATGTGAGAATAATCGAAATTTAGGATAAAAACGCTATTCGATTTGATTTGCACTTAACCTTTACTGTTCGAACTATACGAATATTTTAATTAAAGAACAAAATATGCTATGACTTGCGACATATGCCCCATTACCCCCCCCCCCCCCCCCTATCCCCCATGTAGTACGCTTCGTCGCATAACATTTGTGTTGTGCGGCGAGGCTAACATTTGTGAAGTGCGGTGAAGTTAACACTGGTGTACTGGGGCCAAGTTAGCACTCTTCTATTTCGGCGAGATTAACACCTGTATACTGCGGCGAAGCTAACAGTTGCGTACTGCTGCGAAGTTAACACTTGGGTACTGCGGTGGAGTTAGTACTCTGTTGCACTGTTCTTTAGGACCTGACTGTTCTTTTTCTTGGGACAACAAAGTCTCAAGTATGAAGACCCGGTATTGTACTATGACACATCGAACGTCGCACTCCGCGTTTCTGCCTCCAAATATTCGCGAGAGGCATGACAGCGCTGCTCACCTTGCTGTCGCCCGTCTTGCACTCGCTCCTATCGTACCACCATTTGTTTTCGAGGCGTGCCAGGTCTCCGTTCTCTTTGAAAGTCAGCACGGCGAGGTTCAGGCGGTCCCTGTCAATCGGAAGAAGCAATGTCAGGCGTCACTGCATCGCATTGAAGTAGCCTAAATATGGATTGAACATTTTTGCTTTCTGTAAGGGTACTCGGAAGCCTTTGGTCGAGGGGTGAGGAAAATGGGGAGGAGGAGGATGGGGCCTCTTTAGCATGTATATTTTTGTGCATCTGTTTAGGAACTTCAGTCGCTAGCATTGAGTGTCCTCTTTTCTCTTGAAGGTGCCTTGGTATTTTTTTTCTGTTCTTGTGAATGTGAGTACTTCATGTTAAAGAACATCTTTCCTGAACTTAGGAGCCATGAAGAGCTTAAACGACTAGTCTGCAGGAAATCAGTCAGTCTGTCAGTCAGATAATTAATTAATTAATTAATTATCTTGTCTTATTAAGCAAATATCTCTAAGCATGAGAACACTCTTAGAAAACAGGACACCCCATAAGCTTTACAAGTTAAGGCACGTCCCTGCCATTCTGAAAAGTGTGACCTTGGCCCAAGGGGTCACTTGCCTGAGGGTAGATCCGAGGGGCGTTGCCACCCCGTATCCTTTGGCGTCCAGATTCCCGCCCACCTTCATGGTGTCGCAGGGCTGGCGCTCGTTGATGTAGTCGTTCTTGGTGGACTCCATGAGGAAGGCGTATTTGCCCTTGGACTCGCGTACGCGCCGAATGCCCTCCTCGTACGACGAGGTGAACACGCGGCTGTTTGAGTTCATGAACTCCCACATGCGGGCGTAGACCGCGATCTTGGACCTCTGCGTAACGGCAGGCAAGGCACAAAGGACAGGGGAAAAATAAGGTTATTTACTGATTCCGACGCTGACTGTTTTGCTTAACAGAATGCATAATGCAAATGCGATTCAAATCTGAGTGGTAGCCGCGGGTGCAGAGCAAAAAAAAAAAAAAGGAAAGATCGGGACAGAACTGTGTCCCGCTGTTGTGTCCACAGTTGTGTCTTATTGCTGGCCACTGGAAGCGATATTAATGCAAGGAGAGCAAGCGAGAAAGAGAGAGCGTAGCCAAGGATCTACGTACAGGTTAAATGCAAATAAAGCCGAAAGGGGTTGCAATCTCACCGTAACATAAAAGCCCTAAAGTGCTTTCACAGTGACAGCGTCTCTACGTCGCATATGCATACACAGAGGTAATGGGAGTAATAATAATGACGGCATGTTATTAAGAAAAAGAGCAGTTTACTAAATATCTGCGTACTTTAACGTATAAATGCTAATCGTATTAAATAACTGTCGTTCAAGCATGACTCGCAGGAAAGAGAGGGAGGGACAAAGGAATAGAACGGCGGAACACTCACTCGCACTGATCAGCGCTTCGGCTCGTCTGCCTACACCGCACAAACGCCCGGAAACCAAAGACAGCAAGAAACCACCGCGCCACGCGCAGCCGTTCCCGGCGATAGGACAGGGCTTTTGAAGAGTGGGCCGCTGATACGGCGAAAACGACTTTTGCTTAGTGCAGTTTCCGGGCGTCGGAAAGCCGCGTCGGCGATCGACGGTAGCACCCCCGGGGATTCGCCCTAAACCGTTGACAAAGCGGGCACGCCTAGTGTTCAATGCAATCAAGCGGTGGCAGGAAGGCGAGGCGAGGTGTGCTCTTTTATTCCTGGCCTGCGACGGCCGCTCAATCTGGGCGGCTCGATTTATACCCACTCGTCCTGCATTTTATACACGGGCACTTGGGACAGCCATCTGTGTACGCGTGAGAGACATTGTGAGGTTGGCTCGGATTTGACTATAAGCTTCGGCTTTAAAGACCTATGCTTTTGGGATTTAATTATTGAGTGGGGTCATAAATCGATGACGGGAAAAAGCACAAATCTGATCAACGGTCTAAGTGCTTCGTCTACGTGCAAAACAGTTCTTCAGCGAATGCAAATTAAACAAAAGGCGAAATATTAGTAGGTGGGATTGAGGAGAGATCAGCAACCTCTCCGAACAGCCATCAACTGTTTTTTTTTTGTAGCTGAAAGATTGTGCATCGACGAGATAGAAGGCTTAGGCTGTGATGGCATTCTTATCAACCACTGGACTAGGCTTTCGTCCGTAATGTTGTTACTCTGCGTACGACGTGGTATGCTGGTGGCATGTTTCGCTCTCCTTTTCATTCGCGTCTTTTAGGGGCGAAGCTCCTTAAGGCGTGGGTCGTGCGTCCCCGATGTATGTAGTAGTAGTAGTAGTAGTCGTAGTAGTAGGTAGCCACCGGCGCGTGCCTGCCGGAGGGCACGCACGCGCCGAGGGCGAGCGCGTGGCACCTGGCGTCGCCCTCGCCGCGAGCGCCGGGAGCGACGCGCTCCCCGGCAAACTCGACACTGCCCCGGCAAACGCGAGAGACAACGTTGGCGCAGGCAGCGTCTCCTAGCGAGTTTCTTGATTGAGAAATACCGACTGCTCGCGTTGGAGAAGCGTTCACCGGCAAAACCCATATATATATATATATATATATATATATATATATATATATATATATATATATATATATATATATATATATATATATATATATATATTGTTGTTGTTTTGTTGTTTTGTGGGGTTTTACGTCCCAAAACCAGTTCTGATTATGAGAGACGCCGTAGTGGAGGGCTCCGGAAATTTCGACCACCTGGGGTTCTTTAACGTGCACTGACATCGTACAGCACACGGGCCTCAACATTTCGCCTCCATCGAAATGCAGCCGCCGCGGCAGGGATTCGATCCCGCGACCCTCGGATCAGCAGCCGAGTACCTTAGCCACTAGACCACCGTGGCGGGGCTATATATATATATATATATATATATATATATATATATATATATATATATATATATATATATATACTGGATCTTGACTTGCAATGAAGTGCCGGTGGGAGATTTCACTTGTGCATTGTGCATAGTTGAACCGTGAGGATTCGTAGCAAGCGCGAGATGTTATAAAACTAGATGGCGGTACTTGTAGTTGATGATGAAAGATGCGAGATGTTATACTAGTTTGATGACATTTACTCAAGTGTTTCACTTTTAATTGTGGGGCGAATTGCACGGAAGAGTTTCACGGTTTACCGATGATTCCTTCCGGAGCTTCGCCCCACTCATCATCATTCACCCCGTGAATATGCTGTGATTTTTTTAAACAACAACAACAACAACAACAACAACAACAACAACAACACGGCGACACATGAGAAGAAGCGGAGCACGGCGCTTACCCTGAAGAATTCTTGGGTGGAGGAGTACCATAGCGTGCCGTACTCGACCTCGGTCTGCTTGGCGAGGTCGTCGGCCGAGTTGATGGGCGTCACCATCCGCTCGACGGTCAGGAAGGCGGCCAGGTTGGCCGTGTACGATGAGATGATGATGAGCGTGAAGAACCACCAGACGCTGCCCACCATGCGGCCCGACACGGACCTGCGACGCGTGTCGAGCTGCTGAGCTCGGGGCCGCGGGTCCTATTCCGTCCCACGGCGACCACATTTCAAGAATACCCGCCGTGCACTTAGATATAGCTCTGCGTTACGCAACGCCAGGTGCTCAAACTTAACACCGCAGTTGGCATGCGTGCCTATCTTAGGTTCTTTCTGCGCGAACATCCATGCATCACAAAACTGTTTCTAGATCGTTGTTGCTGAAAAGCATCACTACGAGTCGCTATCAGTTTGGTAGTCTTTCACGTAACCAGGTATTCTGTGAAGTGGCATGCTTTATTGAGATGAGAAACCTCGCTTTTAAATATACTGGTAGTGAGGAGTCATAACTTTTATAGTTCATGTAATTTGAATCTTTTGCTACGTACTTCAGTTAGATGGCCGTAATTCAGACGCTTTAAGAACGAAAAGGGCAGGCAGCCTGTATTCAGATAGGACCGCAAGCGCTAAACTGTTACTTGAGAACAAGGTTACTGACGTACGTTGTATCCTGTATACCTGCTATGACTCCTGTGCGCAATTAAACGCTGCACTATGATAAATTTGACGCATGAATGCACATTACATCAGGCCCTCATTACTTTCTTAAAAGTGATAGCCGCAGCATCGCTGAAGACATTGCTGGTATAACACTTTTAGAAACGCGAAAGTGGCAGATAAAATGGAGATTAAAAAACACCCAACAGTTTTCATAAATTTGTCAAACTTCTCAGTAACAGTTGAGAGGCTAAAGCCAGTGTGAGGCTGAGTAAAGAAGCCTTCCATTCTCTGCCACTAACGATTAAGGGATGAGAAATGGTTTGAAATGGAAAATGCCGCTGGAGGCGATGTTACGTCTAGGGGACATATTCTTCGTCAGTGCAAGAAATGGCCCTCACGAAGGCAGGGAAGTTGCGGCGCTGACGAATACAAGCCATCTTGTCGAAAACGTTGGGTTCCTGCAACCATTTCAGGTTCAACAATTCCTTATCATCTCCTAGTATCCAGTCTTCGTCTGTCGTTGAAAACGACGAAGAACAGAGCAAACGTTTGCAGTAGTGCGTTTGTCTTCGTCAGGGTCTCGTAAGAGCATCAAGGCTCTTGCCTCGTCGAAGGCGAGTCCACTTGAAACACTGGCTCCATCGACTTTCCCAGTTTTTCATCGTTTTCAACGACCTATTCATCAGTTCAATCCCCCGACTTCCCCATCTTCCCCCGATCTTCCGTTCTAGTTTTTCTTCGTCAGGGCAGTTTCTCTGCTGACGGAGACTAGTCATCTTTTCAAAGCCTTGTTCAGCAATGTTTTCTGTTCAATAATTTCTCATCAATTCAAGCAGCCACCTTCCCTGATAACTTCTGTCTTGTACGGCTTTTGACGATACTTTATAAAGGAGGAGCCTTTTGATTATAATGACTGAATACATGCATTCGAAACTAATAGTGCGCTTGACGAATAAGACCTTTCTCTTATCTCCGAAAATGCTGCGGATGGTATCCTCACCGTGATATGCACAGTTATGCACGGAATACGCGTTAATCGTGCCTGTACGGTTGAGACTCAAGGTGGTTCTTTTCGTTGCTTTTTCCGTTTCAAGAATTAATCCTCAGTCCCTGCTATTCGCTCTGCCTGCATGACCTTGAGCGTGACATTACACATGACAGGCGCCACTTTTACCCCCTCTTCTCCCACGTCGTTCTTCTTACACTCTCACTGCTATCATGCGCACGAGAAACTGCCCTTCAGCGTAGGTGCTTTTGAGGGCGTTGCTTTTTGATTCGTGCAAAAATTAGCGTCGTCTGTCCGTCGTCCTTCAGTTGAAAAGAAATAGAAGATAATAAAGAGCACGAAATCAGAAAAAAGAAAATCGAGGCAAACCACTGCGGTGTCAGCTTTGCTTGCTTAGTTCGTTCATTTTAGCTTCAGTGAAAAACAAAACTCCCTGAGACGTCACGGAACTAACGTAACTTCTCTGAACACTTCCAAGCGCCTAACTCAGAGCTTCCTTTTTTTTTAAAGGCGATGGTCTTTCTTGGGATACTTCAACGCAGAAATTTTGGTCTGTCTGTGTGTGTATGTGTGTGTCTGTCCTGCTGCGAAAGGTGAACTCCTTCCTCAACGACCACCCAGCTTGAACTGGTAGCTACGTTCATACTTCTGAACACAGTCGACCAAAAAGCAAATATTACGCGTATCTGAGGCGCAACATCAATACGCAAGCATTAGATAGTTCTTGTCAACAACGTGGAAAATTTATAGAAGAAAATTTAATAATTTAAAATTTGAATCTTTTGCTACGTACTTCATTTAGATGGCCGTAGTTCAGACGCTTCTAAGAACAAAAAGGGCAGACAGCCTGTATTCAGTTAGGACCGCAAGCGCTAAACTGTTACTTGAGAACAAGGTTACTGACGTACGTTGTATCCTGTATACCTGCTATGAGTCCTGTGCGCAATTAAACGCTGCACTATGATTAATTTGACGCATGAATGCACACTACATCAGGCCCTCATTACTTTTTTAAAAGTTATAGCCGCAGCATCGCTGAAGACATTGCTGGTATAACACTTTTATAAAAGCGAAAGTGGCAGATAAAATGGAGATTAAAAATCACCCAACAGTTAACATAAATTTGTCAAACTTCCTCATAACAGTTGAGAGGCTAAAGCCAGTGTGAAGGCTGAGTAAAGAAGCCTTCCATTCTCTGCCACTAACGATTAAGGGATGAGAAATGGTTGAAATGGAAATGCCGCTGGAGGCGATGTTACGTCTAGGGGACATATTCTTCGTCAGTGCAAGAAATGCCCTCACGAAGGCAGGGAAGTTGCGGCGCTGACGAATACAAGCCATCTTGTCGAAACGTTGGGTTCTGCAACATTTCAGGTTCAACAATTCCTTATCATCTCCTAGTATCCAGTCTTCGTCTGGTCGTTGAAAACGATGAAGAACAGAGCCAACGTTTGCAGAAGTGCGTTTGTCTTCGTCAGGGTCTCGTCAGGGCATCAAGGTTCTTGTCTCGTCGAAGGCGAGTCCACTTGAAACATTGGCTCCATCGACATTCCCAGTTTTTCATCGTTTTCAACGACCTCTTCATCAGTTCAATCCCCCATCTTCCCCCGATCTTCCGTTCTAGTTTTTCTTCTTCAGGGCAGTTTCTCTCCTGACGGAGACTATAGTCATCTTTTCAAAGCCTTGCCTTCGGCAAAGTTTTCTGTTCAGTAATTTCTCATAAATTCAAGCAGCCACCTTCCCTGATAACGTCTGTCTTGTGCGGCTTTTAGCGATCCTTTATAAGGAAGGAGCCTTTTGACTATGATACCGACTGAATGCACGCATTCGAAACTAACAGTGCGCTTGACGGATAAGACCTTTCTTTTATCTTCGAAAATGCTACGGATGGCATCCGCGCCGTGATATTCACAGTTATGCATGGAATACGCGTTATACGTGCCTGTACGATTGAGACTCAAGGTGGTTCTTTTCGTTCCTTTTTCCGTTTAAAGAATCAACCCTCAGTCCCTGTTATTCGCTCTGCCTGCATGACCTTGAGCGTGACATTACACATGACAGGCGCCACTTTTACCCCGTCTTCCCCAAGTCGTTCTTCTTACACTGTCACTGCTATCATGCGCACGAGAAACTGCCCTTCAGCGTAGGCGCTTTTGAGGGCTTGCTTTTTGATTCGTGGAAAAATATAAGCGTCGTCTGTCCATCGTCCTTCAGTTGAGAAGAAATAGAAGAAAAAAGAATAATAAAGTGCACGAAATCAGAAAAAAGAAAATCGAGGCAAACCACTGCGGTGTCAGGTTTGCTAGCTTAGTTCGTTCATTTTAGCTTCAGTGAAAACAAAACCCCCTGAGACGTCACGGGACTAACCTAGCTTCTCTGAACACTTTCAAGCGCCTAACTCAGAGCTTCCTTTTTTTTTTTCTAAGACGTTCACGTGAATGTAAGAAACTAAATCAGGCTGGACACAGTGGTCGACATTTTACTACGCCAGAGTGTTCCAAAAAAAAGAAAGCCTTTGAGAATTAAGGATAATAAATAAATGAAAATATAACTCGAGCGATAACCACAGTGTAAGTTTAAAATTTTTTGTACCTTGCGCTGTCAAGGCAGATTAAACACACCTATACACCACACTTGCTGGCATGGCAGTTTTTTTCGTTGCCATAACGCCAGAAGCTAGCCATAACACTTGTCGCTGCCCAGGTAAAGACAAATAAATGTTTAAATACTCTTATTAAATTGTCAGCTCTTCTAATTACCTTAACGAGATTACTCATTTAGGGTCCGCCGAATGAAAGGCATTAATGCAGCGTCTGCTATCGCGCAAGGGCCCTGGAATCGCGAACCGAATTGTTCAATCTTCAATCTATCTAGTTAACGGCTAATTTGGTGAAGCAACCTGATGCTTATTTTTTTCTTTTTCACGGTCATGATTTTCTCTCTTGTGCATTGTTCCACGCTGCTAACGCTTTTTCACGATTGAAACTGCTGCCGTCCTTAGGCGTTTTTTCGCCGTGAGTCCTGCTTCATTTCTGGTCAAATTTACCTTTTCAAGTTTTGTGCGTTATTGACAGGTAAAGTTCGTTTCTTTAAAAACTCTTTTCATGTAGTCAGTCTTGGTAAAAGACGAAGAAGAAGTGAATGAGAGTAATGCTATAGAGTCGACGGACGTGAAGACAAGATGAAAAAGAAAGTTTTGTTCATAACGAGATTACCTTTGTCACTGCTGGGTAGGCTGTTCGTACGAACTTCGCGGCAACGAGGCGAGACAGGGGCTGCAGCAAGATCCAATTACGAGCTGGCAGTAACACTTCGTCCCTGCCTACGCGCATCCCAGCCCAGTATCCGTACTTAGTAGTGTCTTCGCATAAGGCTTTTAGTTCCGAAATCTAGAAGCCTTGCGGATTTGACTGCGAGTGTCCACGCGGTTACGCAATTCAGTCCGTGGCTGCCCCCCCTGCTATCGCTTCATCTTCGTTTTTCTTTTTCCTCGAGTGGATGTGACGGTTGTCGTGGTAGTGACAATGGTAGAAGCAGCGTCACTTAGCTTCGCTATGTACCTCGGTGGCTTTGAATCCAGATGTGAATCACGTTAGCTGCGTATCAAGAATACTAAAGATACCCGCCATTGCAGTAATGTAATTCAGTTCTTTTTTCTTGCCAGTCATGCCTCGCGTGCTCTTGCATAGGCATTGCGATAACGAACGCTAATCTGATAAGTGTACTCCACCCACTCGCTCGTTTTGTCTTTGTTTGCTTTTCTTTTGAAACACTACGTTTTCATAGTGAGCAGCCTCGTTTCCAAAATTATGCGTGATTCAGACCCCTACATTCTCTACTCACAACTTCATACTTGTTCCTTTTCTTTATCCCGAAATCTAAAGGTAAACTTACAACTAACGCATTCCAACTGTAAAGAAGGAGAGAGACATATTCGCCCTGCGTTTGCGTTAGATGCGTGTGGTTTCGCTGTTGTCTATAATTCGAATTCCGTTGCACTGTCGCAAGCTTCATCCCATGACCTTTTACCGCCTAACAAGGTCGGCTACAATGGTTCCAACTGACTTAAAACGCTGAAGATTGCACGGTTTGTCAGCACCAATAACGCAGTGTAACGTCTAGAATTAGTACTGCACGAACCAGCTCGTCTACCGTGCTCAGTCTTGATGTCACCATTGCGTTTTCTGCTGCCGCCTGACGACACAGATAAACCACTTTAAAACCATGCTAGCTTGTTTCCTACCCAATCATGAAAGAAGGCACGATTAACGAAAAAAGAATCTATAAGCAAATGGAAGTGGGGTCATAGTGGCGATGACGCATTGCAAGTGCATGAAACGCGAATGCCAAGCGAAGAGGTCCTTAAATTACCATAGTCCTAAATGCACAGTCGTTTGCCAATCTGATGGTAAGCAGCGTCGTGCTCGGTGAGCACTTTCTGTAGAGACACCTCTTGAGAATATATCTCCTCGAGGTTCTTTGATATCGCGTAAGACTTCGGAGGTGTTCGCCCTGAGTGAGGCACTTGCGTTGGCAGTGACGAGAAATGTCTTCCATAAGGCCAGCCTGAACAAGTACCATTCGAAGTTACTGTTTCTAAGTAATGGCGAATGTGCGTGAGTGGGATGGTGGAGGGGAACAAATGGTGTTACTGGCTGCTACCGTCGTATCGTGCAAATTGGTGTAAGACACGCCGGCAAATGATTGTCATCTTCGTCGACTCTTCCTGGTAGCACCACAGCAGACATGCAGGTAACTTGCACAGAATGGGCGACATGTAGTGCGTACGTGCGTGAGGAGAGAGGTTGTGCTTATGCGAGCACGACAGAGGTCTGTGTCGGTGTTTATAATACAACAGGAGATCGTCACGATATCTAGCACGATGTAGGCAGAGAAGCAAACACATTTGCGCAGGACGCTGTCTCTCTCTCTGGGGTAATCGCAAATGACGCAGGCACATGGGATGTTGGAAGGCGGTGGACTAGTATTTACAGCCGGCTTCTAAGGGAGCGCTTCTCTCGCTGCGTGGCGGCGTCGTTGATGCGTGTATGCATCTTTTAAAGGGGTGCCGAGAGCACGCATGATTTGCGATGTGGCGCGCTCGTGTGACAGGCCTATACGAGCCTAATGGAAAACTGCGCCCGGTGCAGCGGACGCGCTCGTTATAAACGTACACAAGAACCGGCATGCACACACGTACTTTCCACGGGTCCATTTCCCATGGCTATTTACGATAATTCGTTGTCTAACCAGATGTGTTCATGAATTTGGTAGGTAACGCGTTGCAAGAAAGAAATTGGCTATTTTTTATTCTCTCGTCTTGGTACGTGTGGGGAACGAGAGAAATGTCCAATATTGTGGCAGTATTGTAAGAAGTACGTTATTTGTTCCTAGTGTCTACGGACGGGTTGTTCATAGCTACCTTGAACGTGAAGGCATCGTTGGCCTTGCCTCTGCCGAAAAGCAGCGACGAATTAAGTGGAATTTTCTGGCTAGGAGAAGCCTACCAGCGCTGGTGTGGCTGAATGTTTATGGAATTATGTATGTACTCTCATTGTGCGTTTGAAAAGTACCACAGGAAAGCCATACCGATAAACGCGTTATCAAATGGTATTTGTTGTATAATTTGCGTTTCTTCTTTTTTTTTTGTCACCCTCTTGGCTAGTTTTAATATTATGAACACTCGCCCCGACTCCCTGATTATACTTCGCCCTCAGAGTGTATATTAGTTGTATGTAGCCTCTCCAGTGATGCCATGCACGAATAAAATTGAATATTTACTGCATGGTTATATAGCTTGCTCCTGCGTAACTATGCGTTTTCCACGAATGTAAATGCCACAATCACATGTATGTATACTTCTAGATCGGTATTAAAATCAAGAAAGATTACCAGTTTTATTGTTCATGTTTGCGTTTGACGTGGCTCGTATACGCTTTGATGACCCTATTTCGTCGTTATTTTGCGTTTATTGTCGCCAGTAGGAGCTTTTCGTCAAACTTTGGCGAGACAACCAGGGACAAATAAAAGCAAAATTGACCAAATACAAATTGCTAAATGGCGGCGACCAGTCTCTTCTTTAGCGAGTTCGATAAAAAGAATGTTCTAGACGCGAAAGCTGGCATTTCTGAGCCTCCCGCGCAAACATTTTCTCTTTTCTTTTCCTATAGCTTGGCGCAACGCATTTTATTTTCACTTCTACAGCTGTAGCAACGGAATGACATAATGCGCTTGTGCTACCTTTCTCTTTCCGTGCCGACATTCTGAACGCTCTTGTAAGAAACAAGTTTCGGGATGGCGCGCCTAAACAATCTATGTACAAGTATAAATTGTCGCGCCTTTAGCACGATCAAGTTTGCGTATTTAGTGCGAGAAACAGCCACCCGTTCCTACTGTATAGCAAAAAGAAGCAAAGAAAGAAGAGAAGAAAGGATAGATAGATGATAGAGGAGAGAGGGAGGGCTTGAGGGAGGAGGCAAGGTGGGATACGAAACGGGAAACACAGACTGGCGTGGAAGAACTGGTGGCGGGCAGGACAGGTGTCCGGTGCGGCGACGAGCAAGCGGAGTCGCCGCGCAGCGATGCGGTCATCATCACAGCGCGCCTCCTCGCCTTTGCTGCGGGGAGCAGTCTCTCATTGACCCTGGACGGCAGTCAGCGGCGGGAATCGGGAAACCTGCCCCAGAAGCGAGCACAACTTTGGCTCCGCCGTTTGACCGCGGGCCCTTACTTCATTTATTTCCACCTGCACACTGAACACCTTCCTCCCCGCACCCCCTTCTTCCTGTTCTCCCGTTTCCCTAACGCGGACTTCGGTTCCACTAGCGTCTCCCGTTTATCCCCCAACGAGCACTTCGATTGTAGCAGCCGCTCGAGCTATATGCGGGTCTTATCGCGTCTCTCAGGCGTTTCAGCCGGTCAGTGGCTGCGGACAGCTGATTGGTTTGTATGGGCGCTTCTCTGGTCGTTCGGCTCCGAACGCTTCCGCCGATTGGGGGGAGAGGAAATGATGCTGACGTTCACCTCTAGCCATCGTGTAGTGCGTTATTTCCCCTAGAAGGAGTCATGGTTTCGCGTTGCGCGCTCTATAGCGTAGGACGTTATGTAAAGTAGCTTCCCGCGCCGAGTCCGAAGACGCATGGTGAGCGCGCTGATTTATGTCAGTATCCTGGTTACTCTGAATGGGGGGGCACATCTTAGCGGTACTCCGTCGCTGTCGCGATAGCGCTGTATGCCTTCCGGTGGTAGAAATGTATCGGACTCGAAAATACCGCATGTATTCGCGTTTTGTTTCGCTATTTGAACAATTTATTTTGTCAGGAAAGTCATGTGCAGGAAAAACTACGCTAGTTTCAAATGTGTTGATCACTTCTTCTAGTTGACCTTTATTAATATTATTTTCAAAATGTGACTCTTGCTCTATTGTTAATTCGCAATTTCGAAGTGTGGATTGCTGTAACTTGGCGGCCCATATTTTGCAATAGTTCTTATGCAACCGTAACATCTGCAAATAAGCAGGTTTCCCGCAAACTAGCGGATATTATTAAACTCGGCATCAGCTGCAATGTATGAGCAGCGTGTATACAATTGCGAATTCTGAAGAAAGAATAGTCCCTTCAAGACGAGGCAGATTTCCTGTATTCTGTGATTAGCCTGATAGCACTACTGAAACAATATGACAAGCGGCATTAAGTATCCCTAATAAAAACAAGTCCTCAGGCTTAGGTATTATTAATGCTTCGCGCAACTTCCAAGTGTAGGTTGCTGTAACTTGACGAACCACGTTTTGCAATAGTTGTTATGCAACCGTAACATCTGCAAATAAGCAGGTTTCACTCGTCTTGTGGGAACGCATATCGAGTTAATGAGAAGTCAAGAAAGCAAGCCAGGCGCAGAGGTTTAAGAAAGGAAACGTAACAATGCAAAGAAGAAATGGATGCCGAGAATCTAAGCTACTCTACAAAGGTCTGCAGCATTGCGATCAATAGGGATACATAACCGGCTAAACTTGTGTCACTGTAAGTGCTAACGCAAAAACAAAATGTGCGTAGCATGCAACGCTACCAAAAAAAAAAAAAAATCATTCTCGTTAGGGAAGAAAAAAGAATATTCGAAGCAGACTTCCCCCTCAACGTTACAGCTTGAAGCAACTAAATAAAGAAGCAAACAATGCGATCGAGTCTGTCCACGCGCCAATTGCGCTGCACTTCGGCGATATCGGAATGGCGCGGTGCTACGCCCTGATCTATAGCCGCCGTATGCTATAGTGCACACCGTCTTCGGACAGCAAACAGCAGCTACAGCGAGTCTTGTCATCGCTCACACTCGCGAAACTACGTCACTTTCTTCCTTCGCATCCTTCACCCCTGCGGCAAGGAGCCATGAATGCTCGCTCGCCGAACCAATGCGCCGTGGCGCATTGGCGTCGCCGAGATACAAGCTCTGTAAGACCAGTCGCCGCCATTCCCCAGCGGTGTCTCTTATTTCTCCAATCCCCTCCCTTCCCCCTTACTCGTATCGCGCGCTGCCTCCACAGGCCATGGACTGTGTAGACTATATAGCCCTGCGTTCGTTTATCTTCGCTCGGGCGAAGGAAAGGAGGGTGGACAGATCATTGCCTCGGGTGCAAGTCTCTTGTCAACAAGCCTCCTGCTCGCACAGAACGGCGGCATCGATACATGTCGCCCGGTTGTGTGCATGCACTGTCTCTTCGGCTTCTCGTCTCCCAATGTTTTAATCACTAGAGTTTTCTTTAGCATTGTCTTGCCTTGCGTACCGTATAACTTTCGCTCGGCGGCAAGGTCTGCATCGGCGGCGGTGTTGCGAGAAACTGTGCGACTCGGCTAATATATCGATTTTCGGTGGGTAAACTTGAATAAAAGTTTCATATCTAACAGGGTCATTCTAAAACGTCGATCCCTTGGGATTGGGCGCGTCGAAAACAGTGTCGACGCATGCAAGTGCGGCGCGCGCTGAACTCTATATACAGACTCCGAGAGGACAAGCAAGCAGCCGCGTGTTTGTTATAGATCGAAGTGGCTTCTCCCTCCCCTCCGCCCACCCTCTTTATTTTTTTGCACTTGGTCTCTCTCTCCATCTGCAACATTATTGTTGCTTTGAGCAGTTGTTTAAACGAAGGCAGGAAGTTGTCGATTGCACGCCCCGCCCTATTTATGCACTGACGACGGGAAGGGTCGTTAGAGTGAATGCGCGATGGATACACATTCTTTTCCGTAACATATTGTGGGCCTCCTAGTGCGAACGTTGCACTTGTTTATTGGTTGCCTCCTTTTATTTCTACGAGCAAACTGACACGGAAAGAAGCTTTGGTCGATTGCGCTTGGCTATGTGTATGTTCCTGCGACTATGTAAACAGCCTTGTAGCGGAACCGCGCTCTTATGATGCCTTTGTATTCTATTCCTTCGTCGGCAGCAGGTTTGCATGTTAATTTTCTCTTCAGTGCGTGGTTCTAACGTCGGATCAATATAATGAACGGCTATATTTAAGTGCCCGCCTCATCACTCTTCAGAAAATTGAAGCGCTTTGTAGCTGGGTTTATCATCAACTTTAGTGGCAAATTTTTCTGCGAATCTTTTGAATCGAACGTACAGTTAAGGAAGTGAGATGTAACTTCAGGGATAAATTATTTCACAAATTCTCTGTTCCCCGGATGAGCAGGAATACTAATAGCACTGCCCTGGTTAAGGCACGGAAAAGCATTTTTGCAATGCTCTCTGACTCTTGTCTTCTTTTGAGTATCATGCAAGACCAACCTGACGACTTGTTCTCCAATTTTTCCCCTTTTCCCGTATTTCGCGATATTTCGTTTTTGTCCCGCCTCAGCGCTACGGTTATGTTACTTATTACCTATGTCCATCATCATCCGCATGAAAACGTCCGCTAGCGCGGGAGGACGCTTTAACCGTTACGACGCATAATTTACCTTAGCGTACTCGAACAAGCTCCTCTCACCGCGTTAAGGCGATTGTCAGAGGCATACCTTCAGCGTTAAGTAATTGCACTGAAGTTAAAGTTGAGTATTGCTACACCTTATTCACAACTTGCTTTTGCAATGTTCAGCCCTGAAATTCTCTCTCCCAAAATGTCGATTATTCGTTATACTGCTGTGAGCGCGTTTGCACACACGCGTCGCACAATTTTAGAAACTCGACACCCCCGGCTATGAGAATCTTGTCTTGTACCACCTTACGAAGGTGCAAGGCGCACCTACGCGCACTTCCACGCTCTTACGTGTGTGAAGGTGAAATGGGCGACTGACGTCGAATCACTTTGTGGAATAATGGAAGCTGCAACTGGTTTTGGGCTTTAGCTGTATTCCGCTGCACCGTGCCTTAAAAATTTATAAGTGCGAGAACTAAAGAGAACTACTCGTCTCCTTGGTCTGCACGAACGTGAGAGCTGCAGTGCGTTTGACCTACCGGAATCGAGCCGTCCGCTAAACCTGTCTTGGAGCCTCCGTACTAGCTCGAAAATCTTATCCGGCATATTGACGAAATGAAGTCAGTGCCAGAAAACAGATAAAATGCAAGACAACGATCCACAATCCCTTTGCCTCTGTTCTTTTTGAGCTACCCTCTTTCTCAATCTGCAACCGCATCCACTACTACAACTTTCAACCACGCTGCTAACTCGTAACTGCTATTCCATCTAACAAGCGAAGGCTGTGAGGAGTCTCCGCGGTGTGCTGCACATGGCGGGGCGTGCGTGTTATAAGTGCGTGAAAAGTGGGGCTAACGTTGCGGGGGTGCGGCATTCGGTGCGACACTGTGTATG
This sequence comes from Hyalomma asiaticum, assembly GCA_013339685.2. Classification (NCBI taxonomy): domain Eukaryota; kingdom Metazoa; phylum Arthropoda; class Arachnida; order Ixodida; family Ixodidae; genus Hyalomma; species Hyalomma asiaticum. The sequence goes on along the minus strand of CM023483.1, from coordinate 5,893,176 downwards.
CGTGTGTATTTAGCGGGGCGGCGGTCCGCTGCAGTGCGCGTGTGTTGTTCCCGTACCTGGGGCAGATGTCGCATCCCTGCTGCATGAAAGCGCCCAGGGAGAACCAGAGACTGTTGTAGAGCGAGAAGTCGTTGGACACCGAGGGCCCCACGAAGGTCTCCTCGTAGCGCCACTCGCGCGGTGAGAACCGGCTGACCAGGAAGAGCACCACCGAGACGCCGACGTAGGCGAATATGATGCACATCCAGATCTCGCGCGACAGCGGGTTCATGAAGGAGAACACGCCGGGCTTCTTTTTCATGGGCTTCTTGATCATGATGCTGATGCCCAACGACATGAAGGGCTTGGTGAAGTCGATCACCCGTTCCCGGGCCGAGGTGATGGTCAGAGGCGCGATCGCCATGTTGGCCTCCTGGGGGTGAGAAAGCACACCGCGAGGACGCGGGAAGGGTAAGCGACACTCGCTCAATCACCATCGGTCGAATGCAATGAAAAAAAAAAAAAGGAGCAAGTAGTTCACGCGATTGAATGTCACTCGTGTGCCCATCCGAAGTGCCTTGTAAGATAACAATTATTTTTGGCCCGCACTAGCCTAAGGCTATCGGTGCATTCGGTGCTTGAAATATTGTGCGAAAAGGACAGACATAACATTGAGGTCAATTCAAAAAGACGAATGAAAGCAAATCTTTTGCGTTAACCCTGCAAGCAGCCCGTACAAACCTCTCATTACCGCTGAAGAGTTCGTAGCGGTTTCTTTTCTAGTTATGTGGTGCACCGGGATTGCCTCAAATGGCAACTACATGATGTCTTAGGCTTGTTAGCAAGGGAGAGCGTTAGGTACAACGTCCGCAATGTACCGCAGGTGTTTACGTAGTACGTAACCAGACAAAACCTAAGTACATTGAGCCCAAGTAGGTGGTTATCACGCCATGCAGTAAGGTGCAATGTGGCTACCACTTAAATTTCTTAAAGTACCATGTAACTACAAGAATCCACTGCATCAAGGTACTGCGTATCTACAACCGCGTGTACCCTGTGGGGCAAGGCAGGCGCTGTGCAAAAGCATCGACGGTCCCGACAATCTGTCGGTGACTCACCAATAGCCTAAGTCGCTTTTGAGGCAATAGTTCAGGCTCAACCACTCTTATAACATTACCTAACAGATGGAAGAAAAACAGGCATTGTTGGGCATCGCTAAGAGAGGTCTTCGCCCTGCACGGTACATAAAAGTGGACTCATAACACCAACTAACGAGCGCATGAGAAACTCACTCTTTGAATATCCGTGCACCTAGAAAAAATAGTCAATAATTCATCGTCGATTAATCTGCCCTCACTTTACCTACATTACTACGGCGGAAGGTGATAGTGTAAAGTTCAACCTACAACAAGCTGTGGCATAAATACGTTATTATACGTTTCTTGCTTACTCTCTTAGTTCCTACACCGATCAAGACAAACTTTTTGATAGGAGCATTTGTTGTCCCCCAAGCGTGAGGTTACCTACAGGCAGTCACATTGAAGCTGAAAAAACAGCAGTATCATTTGACATTTTCCTACTTCAGCTACAAAGACGACAGTTTGGGCAAAGTATGACGGTCTAGCAAGCCCGCTAACCTTCACAAGTTCACGCTGTTTGTAACACTCTCCCACGAAAACTCAACGAAAGAGTAACAAAAGAGCGTCTCCCAGATTTGTTGTGTACATCAAGTTCTCCTGGCTCGTCGATTTCTTTTACGAGCTGATTACACTGCCACAAAACGCCGTCCACATTTCCACTGTCGCCGTCGAGTCGAGGACGGAGCATCTGCGCCAACATGTATCGATTGAAGCCATGGGGGACGTGAATTGAACTCGCAGCGGGACGCCCACCATATGCGAACGGGTAAGAAAAAACAAAACAAAAGCAAATGGCTCTATCGACGAGGATGCATTAAAGCTATTGTGCAAGACACACATACAAAAAAAAAGCCGAAACGAATCCTTCACTGCCCGGATATGTTTTCACACGCACGTGCTCGAGGAATCAATACTTTATTTGTAGAAAGAAAGGAAAGTGTCGAGAAGAGGAAGTTTAAGAAACGCAACAGTTCGTGTCCCTGCTGCTGCTGCTACTGGGGCTGATGTTGCCTCTCGTTGTATGGAAGGACATTTGCGCGTTCTCGGAGTTGAGGGTAGGAAGGAAAGAGGAGGACAGCGCTGAGAAGAGAGGGAGCAAGTTTTCAATGAATGATAACTTCTGGCTTTCCCGCAATGAGGGAAAACAGTGAAAAAAAAAAAAGCGACGGAAGGACCTAGCGGCTGCGCGCACGCTTGCTTGGACCCATCATTAGGGTTGCCAGCCGCGGCCGCTGTTATAATTTTCAAATATGGGCGCACGATTTTCCCGTTTCATTACCGTACCGGCCACACACGCGAGGACGGAATCGGAAAGCCGAGACTTTCTCGTAAGAGCCCGGAAACTAATAGCAGCTGCACGTGCTTCTCGATGACGTATATATGTATTTTTTTTTTCTCGGCGTGCTAGCTTTCGTTCGCTTCTGCGACGAACCGAGAAGTCCCGTTCTGGAGATACAGCCTTGCTCTCACACTTTAAATTACCCTCCCTTTTCATTTCCTTTTCTTTCCCAAACAGTCTTCCCTTTATACCTCTTTGAGTTAAACAGCCTTGAATGCGTGCGAGCCTGCTTGTATCGAATGAAACGTGTGTCCTCTCGCTTTTTTTTTTCTTTATCGCGACGTTATTGATCCTTTCCTTATTGCTTCGAGGTGGAAAGCAAAAGACACGGGATAGCATAAGCCTTGCCGTTTAAAACCGAGACCCCGCAGTCGTAAATTTGACGTCATACGGGAATTGAGGAGTTGTTGGGAGATACTGTACTGACCAATTCGGGACACGGCGAGACCACGGAGAGGGGAGGAAAAAAAGAAAGGGCTGCGCACTCATCACTGGGGGAAGTGTCTCGTCGCAATGGTATCGTCGCGGAGCGGCCGCCGCCCACAATACGTTCCCTCGAAGAATCGCGAGCAATTTGCGCAAACAAGGGCTTCCCTGATTCGAGCGTAATTTCTTGCCCCAGCGCATCCCGCGGGCTTCCCCATTTTTCCTTGCTACTTGCTTTTCAGCGCACTCGTACCCTTCTTTTTCCTCACCCTTCCATTTTTTTTTCGCGCTCTTCCTCAGTTTGGAAGACCTGTGGTCGTGCGAGGCTGTTCTGCTCCATTATGCTAATTACACTCGGGTGCAGGATATACTCTGGCGCGCGCACCAACGCGCCAAGATATTTAATTAGCGGGCCCAGCCAAAACTTTCATAATGAAGAGACGAATGCGAAAAGAAGCCGGATAAGAGCTGGAATTATATTTCAGGGGGTTGTAATGGAAAGATGCATGGGACGGCGATGGGGGTGGAAAGAGGAACTGTAGTGCAAGATGAAATTGAATCTCTTCATAGCGGCCTGTTTAACTGGAATTTCTCCGCTCCACAGCGACGAGTGCATGACGAGTGCTTTCATTACCAGGGTACCATTCGGCGTCGCACATTGTGACACGAACGGCCGTAATTGCTTTTTCTACGTCAGAGAGAGAGAAAGGCTTTTTGATATTCGGAATATGCGAATTTAATGCTCGGGATGATACTGAAACGAGGGACAAAGAATGAAATATAAGCGGGAGCCTGCACAGCTAAAATGACCTTTCGAGAAGAGACACGGAACCTTCATGTGTGCGCTCGTTTTTTGTCCATATATCATATCACTGGAATAATTCAGCATTTCTTCTATATAATGGTCGATTGCACGATTTCATTCGCTCTTGCAGTAGGAAAGTTATTTCGAGACAATACTATTATTCCTAAGTAATATTCGTACCTGTGTGTATAGCTAGCGAGGACTTGTAATTTGAGCTTCATAAACGCCTTTCAAAGAGTGAATGTGCTGTAAGGTTCTGCTCACTGATGAGACCCTTCTGTACGGATACTCTGTACGAGCCACTTGGGGAAGCTCAAAAATGCACTATCGGTAAGGCCTCCAAGAGTCAACGCTGGTCCACCGCCTGGCCTAAGCAAGTTACTATGTCATCACCTGCATTCGCCTGGTACCACAGAGACTTGACTTCCCGAGAGGCTGAGTAAACCCAGGACGTTAAAATGAACGAGTTCATTCTAAATAATCAATCACGTTCCGGAAGAGCGAGGTTGCGCGACATCGGTTCGTGAGTGAACGGTTTACCCATTGAATAAATCGAAGTTCAAGACTTTCGCCCGGGGGGAGTTCATCAGGCTTTATCAACAAACATGTTTCTCAGTTAAGCTTGGTAAAGAAGCCTACAGTGGCGACATCACCGGCGTCGTCGTTGTGGAAAGGCTGGCTCTGCAGACAATATCACATCACGTTCGCTTAACAATACCTTGCGTTAAAGAATAATTAAAGAAAAGGAAAACAGCCCGTACATCCTGTCTTTGGCAAATCCTGTGCAGCCGCAATGTGCTCGGCGTATTTTCTTCCCTCTGTCTTTTCCTTCGCGTGAAGACTGCATAACGTTTTCATCTAGATTTTCTTCATTCTTCCTCTATATTCGTATATTCCCGTTAATTCTCTCTCTCAAAGCAAACATTTGTTCACTTTGCGTTTGCGTTCACGACACGTCGCGGCTTTTGCTGGCCCTATGCACAGAGGAGTACTTCATCCAGAGCATTGCGAAGATGCCGACAAAGAGAGAGAGAGAGAGAGAGAGAGAGAGAGAGAGAGAGAGAGAGAGAGAGAGAGAGAAGGAGAGAAGGTGTCTCTGAGACACTCAGTTGCTTTGTCCTCGGTACTTCGAACATAACGTCTCTTGAGGATTTCGCGAACGGAACTCGGTGCAAACTTTAGAAAGCGTTCTTGACGCCGTATGCAGATCCAAACCCGCCTCGTCACGGTGTGAATTCTGCGTTCTTGAATTTTTTTGTCTATTTTCTTCTTGGAACTGCGAAAGTGCGCTTCAAATATATCCTGCATCATTAAGGTTGAGCTGGCGCTTTCTTGAGTTTCGTACAAAGCCTTTTGAGCACCGCACGCCGGCTCGCTCTGAGAAAGGCGATTTAAGTAAAAACGACAACCTGAACGAAATATGGAGAATGGTAGATGAATGCATGGCGCTGCTGTAAAGCTCTCTGCAAATGTTCGAAGAAGCTTGTTGTCACGTGCACCGTATGTCTGAATCGTTATAATACACGCATAGCTGGGTAGTAGTGCAGTGCAAATATTGCACGCTCGACAACCTGCGCTGCAGTTGATGGTTGGATGTGAGCCTGAACTAAAAGTAAGTTTTGTGCTGCTGTAACACCATATCTTCCATATAAAAAAGGAGTGATAGAAGCAATCTTACTATACAAATATAAGTAGTTCTGGACTCTGCGCTAACCCCTTCCTTTGGTTAAAGAATCGACGATAATTTTTACAGCCTACGCCCTAGACAATGCGGCTTATATTTGAAGGGAACACCCATGTGGTCCGAGATACATTATACAGACACTTGAAAATTGTGTTTCACTTAATATGCTATGGAAGCGCAGTGTGAGACGCTTCTTCTGAGATAAGGGGAGGGGGTCTGAAAATGGAGCAACTTTAGCATTTACCCGATGTGTTTCAATTTAATTTGGGTCGAGTGCTGTGCACACTGACTTGTTTCACGAACTGCCTTAAACGAATGCCTAGGTCACAATAAACATAACACAACTGCCACAGATCATCAGGTTTACCCGAACTATCAATAAGTACATGTCAATGGCGAGTCGAGTGGACGTATATGCGTTCCAATCTTGTCTACATTTATTTATTTAAACATTCTTTAGGACCGAGCTTCACTTAGCGTTGATTCGGTTCATTTATATTTCGATTGTTTTTTTTTTAGGATGCCGTCTGTAAAAATGATTCATCATGCTTTCCTACATGATTTACCGCAATACTGTTAGCGCAACTAGGAATAGGAAATGTCGTGAACGTGCTTTCACGCTGTGCTTAGGAACATGAAGGCGTTTCACACAGCGCACGAATGGTTGTGCAACCATTCGTACTCCACGATTCGTGCGCTGTACTAAACGCCGGTCGTGGACTACTAGCTCATATAAACGTAGGGCTCATCTGAAAGGCTTATCTGAAAAGCTTATCTGAAAGGCTTCTATGAAAGGCTTATCTGAACGCACCTGGCGAATGAGCTCGCCGACCATCCCGTTCCATCCGGCCTGCGAGTTGGCGTCTTGACCACCGTACTTCGAGTCGTTGACCAGCTTGAGCGTGTAGTTGAACTTGAGGTTGTCAGCAATGAGGTCGGCCAGGTCCTTGCAGTACCCCTCGAACACGTCGTTGCCCGTCAGCACCTGGCCCGGCTCGGGCTTCTTGTACATCAGATAGGGCTCTTCCTGGCGCGCACAAACCACGGGGCATGCCTCAGTGAGCGCAGCCAGCGCCACAGCGGTTTAACGAACCCCGCACTCACTACTAGTTCAAGCCTCAACTCTGCGAGCACGAAGCAGACTGCACAAAACACAAATCAAACTGCGTGTATTTCACAACTTTTATTGTTTGTTTCTTTTTTTTATCCCCGGGCACTATTCCTCAAGACCCAACTAGCCGAGCACAGGTAGCCCGTAATAGTCCAATATGTGAACTGCAGGGCGAGCTCGTAAGCATAGCACGACAAGTGACGGCTATTGGTTCCGGCTCGCCGGGCCCTCAGCTCTATCCAATAAGCGTGAGCTGAAAGTGACACTTCACTTAGTGGATTATTGGAAATGGCCTGTCACTAAATAGCTCATACGAACGGCCTATCGTAGACATCTATGTATAGTTAGAGTCTACTAAATTGCCGAGGTTGTGAATCCATGCTACCAACAGTCGATTTGGGAAACCTTTTGAAATTGATGCACGCTTCTTTTTTTGTTGTTGCTGTGCTTATACACAGAGTAATGCTAATTTCCTTTCACTATATAGCACATTTCCTGCATTATGTTCTTAAGCCTAGAAATATATAACATTTCTTAGGCTTAAGAACATGGCAGCTTTGGGGAGAAAAGCACGTACAGTCATACTCTGAGCACGGGAGCAGGAATAAGCAAAACTACAAGCATGGGCACAAAGGCAAGCACGACGCAGCTATATATACGTAAAAAAGGACAGCTTGGTTGGCAGTACGTTGCACTTTTTCTTGCTAAACATGCTTCTTACCGCAACAATGCCCGTGTTCGAGCCTAAATATTTTTTTTTCTCTGTCGGGCAAATGCATCAGCATCTATTGTGCTCTTGAGTGCTTATTTTTAATTCTTACATTTCTATCCTAGCCAAAAGGAAAGACGGTTAAGCAGAGACAGTAAGGGATAGTAGGCGCACTGACCCTGAAAAGCATGAAATAGACTATTTGGCGCTACTTCATCGTGCGTTAGGGGGATATAGGAGCGCACTCGAACACACGAGAAATATACATAACAAGATTAATGCAGAAATAGTTATTACGCGCAAACAAAGACAGCTATTTCTGCGAGAGTTTTATTCACAGCAACTTAGGTTACTGGGTACAGTGCCAGTCAGCATTTACCGCACCGTAACCAGAAATAAACTCTTGAAGAGTTTTGTTTTGGTTGCTGCACGTCGTATACATTAAGATTATTTTTCACACGCATTCCGAAGCCATAGAGTCTAAGACCGCCAGTCAGTGAGTCTGTACTTGCCCCCTTTCCACAGGAGTCTTTTCAGATTGTCTGCCTGCTCACCGTAGATGTGGGCAATCTCGGAGGCTATAGTGGAATGCGTGCACCTAGAGAATGCGGCGCGAGAGGACTCAAGGTGTACCGAGGAAGGCGCGGAGGAGGAGCGTGGTTGCTCGCCGTGTCATGCATGACGCTTGCAGGCTGTGACAACACAGTGTCGCTACATTGCTTCAGTGCTTCCTCAATCTCAAGTGCATAAGCGTTGTCGACATCCATTGTGAAGTGGGCTCTGCAGGCCTTTCTGTGCTACTGATTTTTCGAGTTATTCAGGAAAATAAAAAGAGGCCGTCCACCATCCAACCAAGATTTACAGACCTTTCACACTTTATATTGTCAAGTAGGGCGACGAAAATTTGCGGAAGAAGAAATGAAATATGTTAATGGCCCGTAAATATAGTTCATCTGGAAGTTGGAAGAGTGTTCGTAGCTCTGACGTCGGTAGGAATCATGCCCAGTTCAAAATATTCCATGCAGTCACGACGTTAGCAAATTCAACGAATTCAAAGATCTAACGACACTGAGACAAAGGCACCCGAAAAAAGACAACGTAGGCTCTATTTTCTTTCTTTTTTTTTGTCACGTCTACATGTCCCTCTCGAGAGAAGCGCAACAGACAGCGATGACAAAGGGATCGCATCATCGCGCAACTTGCTGACACGACGCGTGACGTCCCTCTGACGTGGCGCCGAGTACGCCGTACGACGACAATCATCGGAACTATCGGGGCGGAACGGCGTGAAAGGAGTTCGGAACGGGGCGCACGGGAGGCCCCGTTCGAGACAAGACGACAAGGGGCGTCCAATGCTCGACGAAGAGGCAGCTCAGAATGACAAAGGAAAGTCGACGCGGCAGCCCACTACCACCGTCTTCTTTCTTATTTCGCGTTTTCCGGCCCCCGAATGACAGCGAGCAACAGAGGAGTCGCATTATCCTTCTTTCTAGATTCAGGGCTGGTCTCTCTCATCGTTCTGTCAGCTGGGCGAGCTCCGGCCGCAGACATAGGCGTCATGCCGTAAAAAAAAAAAAAAAAGAAGAGAGAGATACATTTTGTGCGACATGGAGCTAGTCGTCCATTGTAGTGCTTGCCTCACTGTCCAGCAGACTTCGGCTTCTGATGCTATCTATATTCATGATTGACGTAGCGCTAAAGACGAAGACGTAAGAAAACACAGAGTGCACAGGACGAGCGCTGCTTTTTTTTTTATTTTTTCTCGCAACTGAAAGATTTATTTCGAAAAACCCAAACGGGAAATAAACAGCAAGGCATAACAGACATGCGCATAAGAAGAAATTCGGCTGCCTTACGTCTTCGTCTTTAGCGCTACGTCAATCATGCATACTTTCCAACTAGCCCAGCTTTCTATTCTACTGCTATCTATATTGTTTGTTTTGCCTCTTTGACAGTGCTGTCACACTATACGCTCTCCGCACTGGGCAATTTTTTGTTTGTCGTCATTGTATAGCACTGATGTTTTGAACAGCGCGCTCAAAAATGGCTGCTATCATTGCTCCGTGGCCAATAAAGAGGTATAGTGTACGATAAAGTTATAACCTGCATGCAGTGTTTCCATGCTTGCATTATCTATATACCGCGGGAAATTCAACCTTTAAGGACCACCAAAGTGAGGGAATGAATCAGCTTAGACTAATGAATTATTCTTTGAAAACTCTATGGTCGGTTATTTTCGAAGTCTATCGACAGACAAGAAAACGAATAATAACGTTTCAGTTCCAAATGATGCTCCCGAATTCTCCGCACATGAAGGTCAACGTAGCGTAACACACTTTATCCCCGTTCTCCTCACACTGGCTCGAGAAAATTACCAGAGAAACGTGGTGCATAAGGACCCCGTCCCTTCAGAACACAATGCGATTCATTTTTTACCAATTATGAAGCTATGTAGGCCCTAGTACACGCCGTCAGTATATATGACGTCATCGCTAATTAGTGCAGGATCCTCAAGTTGGAGCCGCCACTTGCGTTTTCTTATTGGACCTTTTCTCGATCACCAAGCGTCTTCGTGCGACAGGAGTGCATGGCGCCTTTGGCATTATGAAAAAGGCAATTTACCAATACTAGAAAAAATCATTTTTATCTCGGCTGCCTTGAAAGAATTTAATATCGTAAAAAAAGTTTCGAACGCTTTGCTTTGAAAGCAGAGTAATATTTCTAAGAAATGAGAGATTTAGGATTGCCCGAACTTCACTTTCGTTGCAATTTTTAATCTTCGGTGCTGCAATCTGCCTCGTTCGTAAAACACGGAGCCACGGGGCATTAAAAAAAGGAGAAAGTTCACGAAATGTAACTGCGGCCGAATGAGAAAGCGCTAATGTGGTCATTGCGCAATGTGCCCTTTTTTATTTGTCTCGCGGGGGCGCCAGCAAATGGATAATGCCCCAGGGCTGCGTTGCTCAACGCGCCAGCCACCGCTTGGGAAATTCGAGCAAAGAAGGGGAGAAAATAAACGAAAGTTCATCTGAGTACTGTTTTTCAAGGCTTGTGATAGCGGCCGCAACGAAATTGCAAGTCCAAGCGCACTTTTTATTCTTTTGTTAAGTGAGAGACGTGTTGACACCGACCACTCACAAATTGTGTCCGTCCTTCCATTTATCAATTATTATAACCAGTAATTTGCCTTACAAAGAGAAGTAATAGAAAAAGGTGTCGATTGTAACTACATCATCATCATCATCATAATAATCATATTTACGCTCACTGGAGGGCGAAAGCCTCTCCACACAGATCTCCATACAGTTACCCGGTCGTGAGATATCTGCAGCCATGTTATTCCATCGAATTTCTTGATCTCATTTGCCCAACTAACGTTTTCCAGCACCCCTGCCACGCTTACCATATCTAAATATGTTCGAGGGTGCTTTATTACCAACGCACCGTCTGGGGCGCACCACTTCTATAAGCGCGTAAACCATATTTAGTGCTTCGTATTCGGTTTATGCACAAAGACGCGGTGTAATAAACGAAAAAGCTGCTATATACGGAGTGATGTATTTACGTCAGCCGAGAACACCGTCCGTACTAGTCGCGCAGCATAACACCGCGACACCAAGGAGCACGCAGTTCGAGGACCGGCGAAGAAGAGCCTGGTCTCATGGCAGGCCCGACAGCTTTCTCCCAATGATACAATCGATCTGATTGGCATACCGAAAAACTGTGCAGATCTTATAGAAAAGGAGCAGTGTATTAAACCTAAGTTCTCTAATTAAAATAGATTCGAGCGGCCGTTGGGTGAAAAGCGTCGGGTTCCAGTAATACCCGTTAGACGCACTTGCAGTCTTGCCTAGTTAAGGATAGAGCTGGATAAATGTTGCGTGCGCACTCGCCGCTATCAGACATCTTGAACACACATGTGTGCACCAAACGCCATTTACATAGCAGTGGTATTTTTGTAGTCTGAACTTGGGGAACTTTATCTTGTTGGAATACATCTGTAGGAGGGAGAGAGAGAGAGAGAGAGAGAGAGAAGATAGTGTTTACTGAAAGGATAGGAAGAAGGGTCGACCTGAGTATCTGTAGGAGAGTTTGAAAGGCACATAGCGGAACTTAATCTTCTGTTGTTGGAATACATCTGTATTGATAGAGAAGAGAGAGAGAGAGAGAGAGAGAGAGAGAGAGAGAGAGAGAGAGAGAGAGAGAGAGAGAGAGAGAGAGAGAGAGAGAAGATAGTGTTTACTTAAAGGAAAGGAAGAGTTTGAAAGGCACACAGCTGCTGCTCTCCCTATGACCCTTATCGAAAGCACTAGAGTTTCTATAGCATTGTGCCACGATCGGATGCTTTTTCTTGACTTCGTCTGCCATCTGGACTTCCTACACTGAAAATAAACGTACTCTGACACGCTTGATGTCGCGTTTATGAAAGCTTCTGGCTTCTGCATCGAGATCCTTGCTGATTCTGCTTGTGATCGCTGCGGCAGCGGGGAAGCTGACAAACACGTCTTTGCCGCTGTCCTCACTACAGCTTGGACTGGCCCATCCTAATGGCCACGTTATCCTGCCTTGCCGACAGGCCGCTTCCGGAGCATGAAATGCGGGAATGCCGGCCCACGCAGTCGCCGAACCGGAAGTCGGTCAAGGCCTTACTGAGTATCTTGCATGGCAGTGGGTTATTGAAGAGATTGCAATTCCCCCGTCTCTGTACTTCTTCCTCATTATTTTTCGACACACTTGCTTCTGTCTACGTTCTTTCCTGCATCCTCCTTACAGTTTCCCTTTTCCCTCGTGTAGGGTAGCGAACCAGGAGAGCCTCTTCAGTTAAGCTTCTTTTGGTTCTCTCTCTCTCTCTCGCTTCGACTTTGCTAGGCAGATCTTATATGCTGTACTGCTCAAACACCATAGCTTACAGAACCGATGCGGGAGGCACACATGCGTGGGTTGATCAATATGTTAAAGCAAACATTGACACACGCAAGAAAATCTTGCGCCTACGCTTAACATTGGCGCGGGCAATTCTGCGTGACTAGAGGCTGCGCATACACGAGGCTCGATTGGCTAAACCAGGTCGGCATACATTGTTTCCGCTCTTCAGAGCATCACAGCAAACAGAGAGGGAGAAACCTACACGCGGGACGACGCCTGGCTTCCACGCCCGTCCATTCGCATCTCTTTCTTCTTTTTGCCTTGGCAGGCTCTCGGGCCATCGCGCAAAGTTAAGCGGAGAACCGTGTTATGTTTTCGCTTGTGAAAGGAGAGAAGATCAAAGCGTAGCTAGGAGGAGGAGATTGAGAAGTAGGGTGACGCTGTAAGGGACGTGATCGCGCACGGAGATTCGGCTTCTTCTTGGCAGTGGCGACGACATCTTTTCATTTTTATTTAAATTTTTGCTTAGCCGTCCGTAGCATCGCGACGCTCGCGACGCTCTTGTATATACGCTGTATCAGCAGCGTAGATGACAATGGCGGAAAACAGCGTTCCCCTCCTGCCTGCTTTCGTGTTTGCGCGTGGCAGCGTGAAAGGAAAGTGAATGTCGTTCAGCTTAACTGAGCAAACATTTTACCTAGAATGAAAGGCCCGTGTCTGTAGATGCGTGTTAATACGATACCCAGAACTCCTGCGCAAGCTATGTAGAAATACCTTAATTTTCGGGAGAGAGACCGTAATTGATGTTTCCGTTATGGAAGTTGTATGAAAAACTGTACGAGATCGTGTCTCGAAGCGCTTTCAGGGATTTGAGCGCTTTCGCTACATACAGATTAATAGAAGATAACCTCGCAAATTGCCAACATCACTTTTGGTGGCCTCGAAGGTGACTTCTTATATATGGACGCCTAATTCTACGAAATGACAGGTATGGAAATTGCAACATGTGCCCCTTTTTTCCCCTTTAGAGACGAAAGTACTATTGCTTTATGTCCTCATAAAAAGAAGCGAAGCTGCAAAATGCGTGAATGTTGCCGGGGCCAGGTCGCATCGTGTCGTATCCGTAGAACTTTCCGCAGTTGGTACTGTCAGCGTCAAGTCTAGAGTTGGACTCCCTTTTCAAAGATTTTCCGCAGTGTGGGGGCAATAGGAACTGGACGAAACGTCGCAACATCAAGTGCGGATATATCTGAATTGACTTTGTTTTCCCCTTAGCCTACATGTCGAATACATGTTGTTACGGGGAAGAAAGACTTTGGTTAATATATATTGACGCTCTTTGTACAATGGGCAGAACGCCGGCATACAAGATGGAGCCCCGTCCGCGCGAACATCAGCGAACGTTGTCTTCCTCGGTGCTGTCTCCATCGTCTGCTACCGCAACGCTTCGTAGCAATATGTACCAAGACAACGAGATGAATAGGAAGCGAGGAAGATATGTATTGCTCAACCTGTAGTAGCTGTTCAGGAACATTTCAAGTCCGGCTCTAGCTGGCACGTACTCAACGCGTGCCAGCTACAGCCTCACAACTGCAGCAAACACTCATTCGACGCAAGCGAATATTCTTTCAGAAAACACGAAACCATTAGACGCTAACAGATAATACGCTGGACATAAGCTGCTTAAAGGCACCCTGCAACATTTTTAAGCATAGTCAGAAAATAGCGCCGATACGTCGAAGGGTCTCCATGAACTTGTGAGCCAAATGTTATTGCACTGCATGCAACAGAGAATTTTTCAATTATGGCTTCATGCACCAACTGGAAACAGCTTGTTCTTTGAACAAATTACGTTACGAGCAGCACCGACTTCATCTCTAGAGGCAGAACCAACGTTGGTGGTTATAATGATCGCTGAAAGATCCTCAGGAATGCCGTGCGTGTTCGTTTTCAGTTAAATAAATAAAATATATGTATGTGTCTACCTGTAAGAATGTAAATCAAGTACTTGGTGCAGCTTGGGACGTCATTTATTTAAAGAGGAGACGATTTCCACCTGTGTTTGCAACCAAATTGCAAATTCTCTGGTACGTTTAATACAATAATATTTGCTTCACATAATCATAGGAGCTTCCACGCCTGATTGGCATCGCTTTCTATTTTGGAAAGGTGTTGCAGTGCCCCGCTATACCTACCTACATAACGCTATACCCTTTCAGTGGAACGCAAGTCGTGAATTTCTAGCGCCATTGATGCACCCATGATGATTATCACGGAAAAGATATGGAGTATTCTTTGTCATTGCACACTTTTTACCTTCAATCGCAGCGTCTAGCAGGCACATTCTCTGCGGATATTTATGCTTGCGAGTAACGAATTATACTTCGTAAATTTCTGTGTAACTGCTTATAAGCTAATCCTGCATGCATGTGTTTGTTGCCCGCTACGGGGCGAATTCTCAACAGTTCGCATTTTGAGAGTAAGCTGGCAGTTGCTTTCAGGCAATACTTCTTCATACGAAAATATCGGCATACACCTGAAAACTCGAGGACCTTAACGCGACACACCGGGACCAACTCGCCGCGAGAAATATGAATAAGAAAAGAGGGAAAAAGAAACAAAACAAAAACAAATGGTGAAGTATCGTGGCTGAAGTACTTTACCAGAATGCTGGTCACGATGTAGGTCTTGTTGCTCTCGAAACCCGTGTCTTGGTAGACTCGACGGTACTTGGGCGACGAAAGCTTGAGTCCTTTCAGGTCCGACCACTCTGCTATCTGGAAGAAAGCAAGGACAACCTTCTACCATCGCTGAGGGTTTTCCCTTCGGTGCAGCTTCTTCCCTCGGGACGCCGACGTTTGCGCAAGGAGGCTACAACCACAGCTGCTGCTGTACACGACACTGATATCGAGTACCCTACTGTAACGTCTAGTATCTCTCGCCATTTTCGTGAGAGTTTCGCAATCCTATACGTGTGTTCCGCTGGTGTGTACTGTATAGACCGCTATCAACTTCCGCATTCCTTTTCTTCTTTTTTTCATTTTTCTTTTGCGCATTTATCCACCTGAGCGCGGGAAACTTCCTCATGTTGCTGGATGCCTGGACGGTGCTGAATTTCGGTAGTTTCAGCGAGCGGTAAACTAAGCCCTCAATAGGACACTTGAAACTTTCGCGGTGGAATTCGAAGACAAAAACGGCAGGGATTCGATGACAACAGCGGCAAACAAAGCCTATAAGGAAGCAAAGGCGCCAGAAGGGGTACTTTGTAGGTGCTTGGAGGGTTTCACGTACCTTCACCATCTCGCTGTTTATTGTCATTTCGACCACGTCGATGGTGTAGTTGACTCGGAAGCCTCGGTCGTCAAAACTGATGTTTCCAGTCAGCCCTTTGATCTTCGTCTTCAAAGCGTCAGCGAGAGAAGCCAAGAAAAAGAGGAGAAAGAAAGAGTGAATTTAGTGGCCAATGGACATGCAGGTTGCTTAGCTAAACAGACAGGAAAGCCGAAAGAAATGCACTCCCATTCTTGAAAATATTGGCAGTACAGATCAACGTCGTTGAAGTGTGCCAGTGTTGGTGCACGCTCTGTTCTTTTTTTTTTTTTCTTGCACTGGTTGCGCTTTGTGCGGCAAGTGAGGACAGCGTGGAAATACATTAAGACAACGCATGTTTGAAACTTGTAGGGTGGCCGACACATTTGTGCTATGGATTCGAGTGCAACTCGTCGCCTATTATAGTACTGGAGAGGGGATATCGGTCTCCTTTTGAGAAAATTCCCATTTCTATGATGCTAATTAAGAGAAATAGAAAATTGGAAGCGTTAATAGTTATCGAAGATGTTAAGGATAAAATCTGACCACCTTCACTCTGTTGACATTGACTGAAATCTTGGTTCAGAAAATCGTCGGCACGCGGCTGGCATGGTCGAAAAACAAATACGCGAATTCGCACTCACCGGCGCAATGCTGCAGTCATTAAGATACTGAGTAGCATTTGTATAAAATTAATTGTCAGAAACGCTAAGGCATATTAATACTTGGGTATATCACATATATATGACATGAAGTTTACACGTCTTACTTTATGATATTTAGTCAATTCGATAGCGTTTGTTCCAGACATCGTTGGTGGGGGATAAGGTCCGTAGGACTGGGTATGTCGAAATTTTTCTGGCCGCAGTGCGAGTCCTTTGGCTTGACCTCCCGACCTGGTTCTGTATTATTGGTCTTTGGTAAGAGATAGTGTAGGAGTCGTCATGTTTGTTTACAATGTTTTTATTCGCGCTGCTAAGCACGAGGGTATGGGTTCGACTCCCGGTCACATTACGAACGGTACCAACCATAAGAACACCCGTAAACTTCAAGTTACGTGCACATTACAGAAATCCGGGTGGTTGATTCACGGTTTCTGACTCGGAACGACTCGCACTAAGCAATTTTTATTCACGGTGTAGCTCGCGTCGTTTAAATTACCCTAATACGGCCATGAGGAAGATGATGTGTGTCACGTGTTGTTTTACGTGTTGTTCGACTGTCTCAATCGCATTACGCATTGACAGCGACTCGAACAGGAGCTTCGTTTGCCGGATTAGATCGAACCTCTCACTTGTCAAGATATTGGGACCCTGGTTAATAAATGACCATCACAAAGCAATCAAAGTACTGCAACGCTTTTTTTTATGACACTGCCATTTGTGCTGAGTGTTGTCTAAGCTACATCGTTTATGTGCATGGTATTTGTGCATGCCTAACTTTATTGGTCTTAATCAGGACACCAAGTTCTGAGCCCACCGATCACAAGAAGTTCTTATTTCTTTCTTAATTTTATTTTTGTATGAACTAAATGAGAAATGGCTTCCATCTCCAGAAAATAGCGACAACTCCTTCATTTATCTTCATTTTAATGAGAAAACCAGGAGTCTCAAATTACTATGGGGTCCATAATCATGGCATGTCTTCATGTCACTCCACGGCTAAACTGCACGTGAAATCACTTCATTTAATTTTAATTTACCGTACATTTGTCTTAACCTCAAGTTGAAGCGCTTGAAGTCATTTCTGCTCACCAGGGCAGTCTGATAGAGCAACCTCGCAGTACAAATGCACGGTAGATCCTAAAACACAGGCCACACTCAGAAATAGTCTATTCATATCGGCAAGATAGAGGGGCGATCGCTCCTGAATCCGACGCTGTCTACTCCTTGCGTTCTGATGAGTGTCAACATCTACCCGAAATACAAGGACTGCGCATGACACGCCGCACTGACACGCTCGTACGAGACAAAGGACGTTGCTCCTACCGAGCGAATGCGTTTCGCAATCTCTTCTCCGTGTTCCCAGGGCATGACCTTCTCTCGGCGACAGTCGATGCCTCGGGTATTGTTGTTGTACACCTCGCCGCGCCTGAAGTTCTTGCTGAATATGCTGGGGTAGTCTCGCAGCAGCTGCTTGAATGCGTGCAACAGCACCTTAGCACCGTCGTACATGAGAGCGGCGTCGGCCTACGATAACGAAAACAACAATAGAAGACGTCATTTTGAGTGAGAAGAGAAGTGAACACATTGTCAGTTGGCAGGTATGCTTTTTTTTTTTTTTCATCGAGGCTTACAAAGACAGTCGGCGGCGGTATACAGAGGAAAGCTGTTGAACTGACGGATAAACACGCCTACAAATATAAGCAGCCGGAAACACGCGACGTTAATATAAGCACATTTGCGACGTTTCGCTCACCGATATTCTTTTCTTCTTTGGATCTGGCCAAGGAATCTTAGAGATGCGCTCTGTGAAGACTTCCTTGTAAGGAAGCGTCGTGTTCTGGACTAGCCGAAAGCCGGTGATGTTGACGGCACCGAACTCCAGGCTCGGATTGTTTTGGAATTCGTCCATTATCTGCGAAGAACAGCACGTACGCACCCAGAATGAAGGTCACTTGAGAAATGGTTAATGGCAGGAATAACTTTTCACTTGGCAGCAAGGGCGGCAGCAGGCTGCACGTGTGCTCACAGACGCTGTGCATCTTTTACGCAGGCATTGCTGATACCCTTCAATTCGGCTGTGCTGGCTTTTCTACCGTTCCGCGTTTCAACGCCGTGGATGGGAAAACCGGATTTGCGACGCTAGCACCACCTCCCAAGATACGGCACGTTGACTACGATACCGCCCACCGGTTACTACGATACCGCACTGCGGCGTTGGCAGCGTTGGTTCTTCATCTGTTCGGACGCTACAAAAGCACCGAGCGCACCGCTTGCGACTTTCACTTGGCAGCAAAGGCGGCAGCAGGCTGCACGTGTGCTCACAGACGCTGTGCATCTTTTACGCAGGCATTGCTGATACCCTTCAATTCGGCTGTGCTGGCTTTTCTACCGTTCCGCGTTTCAACGCCGTGGATGGGAAAACCGGATTTGCGACGCTAGCACCACCTCCCAAGATACGGCACGTTGACTACGATACCGCCCACCGGTTACTACGATACCGCACTGCGGCGTTGGCAGCGTTGGTTCTTCATCTGTTCGGACGCTACAAAAGCACCGAGCGCACCGCTTGCGACTTTCACTTGGCAGCAAGGGCGGCAGCAGGCTGCACGTGTGCTCACAGACGCTGTGCATCTTTTACGCAGGCATTGCTGATACCCTTCAATTCGGCTGTGCTGGCTTTTCTACCGTTCCGCGTTTCAACGCCGTGGATGGGAAAACCGGATTTGCGACGCTAGCACCACCTCCCAAGATACGGCACGTTGACTACGATACCGCCCACCGGTTACTACGATACCGCACTGCGGCGTTGGCAGCGTTGGTTCTTCATCTGTTCGGACGCTACAAAAGCACCGAGCGCACCGCTTGCGACTTTCACTTGGCAGCAAGGGCGGCAGCAGGCTGCACGTGTGCTCACAGACGCTGTGCATCTTTTACGCAGGTTTGGGAGTCACTCTTTTCCTTGACTTTCACTGCTCTTGCCGCTGCTGTCATTGCTGCCATTTGTGTAACCTTGTATTTTTGGCATATATATTTGTTTAAACGATGTCGAAGGAGATCAGGGCACTTTTTGATGAGCTAAAGCGGGAACTTAGGGCAGAATTCAAAGATTTCAAAGAAACAATAGAGCGAGACTTTCGCAAGGAACTAAGGGATATTAAAACCTTTTTGGCTACAGCAAACAAAGAGTATGAAGAAATTCGGAGTGAGAACAAAGCCCTAAGAGCCTCAAATACTGAATTAAAGGCACAGTGCTCTGATCTCGCACGACAGGTAAATGAGCATGAGTGCCGAATATTGCGGGCTGAACAGTATTCCCGCAGGTCAAATATCGAAATCAAAGGCATTCCGTACGAATCCTCTGAAGACCTAGTTGAAATGGTCATAAAAATTGGAAAAAAGGTGGGCGTTCCGCTTGTGGTGAATGATATTGGACGGGCACACAGAGTTCCGACGGCTCGCAACCCTAGCAAAACAAACGTAGTTGTGCAGTTCGAGCAGAGACAAAAACGGGACAAATTTCTGATGAATACGCGCGCAGCGAACCTGAAGTGTTCTGATCTGGGTATTGACTCAGGATCAGCGATATTCATAAATGAACATTTGTGCCCAGAGTTGAAACGACTTCTTGGTCAGGCTACGGCGCGCAAGCGCGAGACTGGATGGAAATATGTCTGGGTTCGCGACGGCAAAATCTTTGCGCGGCAGACGGATAACGTACCGAAGATCAAAATTGAAAACAGTGATGATGTAAACAAAATGAACAGATCCTCATGAAAGCGATGCAGCGAAAGAGGCAGATTGTGTTGTAGATATTACGGCGCCACTGCGAAAAGGAATTTTGATGGTTTGTTTCACGCACAATTTTTGTTCCCAAATAGGTCAAATATTACGCATGCTCTTGAAATTCCGTTTCTGTTTGTTTACGAAATATTTGCTTTACCATGTCATAACAAAATTTTGCTGTATCAGCTGTTCTCTGAAGGAATACATTTCACTTATTGTCTTGGAGTGTACCAGAGCTCGACCTGTAGCTTGTCTTGGTTGCAATTTTTTATTTTTGCACCCTATCTAGCTCATGGTTGCAAAATATGTTCGATAAAGATAGTTGTTACTAATTTTACTTCTGGCGTGTCGTTCGAAGGCTCAATTCCTGTCGCAACACATATGTGCCTTACAGTGCTCGATTTCATATTAACACTTCAGCATCTGAAATGAGCCCTTCTAGCATTAGTCCCTTAGAGTTAAGGCGTAACAAGGTCGAAAAATGCGATTCACCTCTTACTTTTATTCATCTGAATATGCAGTCAGCACGTGGCAAACAGGATGAATTTTCTATCTTTCTTAATGATTTTGGCTTTCATTTTTCTGTGATTATGTTGACCGAAACGTGGTTTTCGGAACACGATGACATGTATCTAGAAGGTTATGACGCAGTTTTTTTGAACAGATCCCTTAGAAGAGGTGGAGGCGTATGTATGTTTATTAAACACGGTATCAACTATGAACAGCTTGATGACCTATCCTTATGTACGTCAGATATCGAGGTAATATGTCTGAAATGCGGAAAGTTTCTTTTTGCTGTGGTATACCGCCCCCCTGACGGTAATTTAGGCGAGTTTTTCGAGCAGCTAGACGGGATATTCTCTCATGTTAACATACATCAGTACAAATTAGTTCTAGGCGGCGACCTAAACATTGACATGCTTTCAGATACATCAAAACAGGCAGAATTTTCCATCCTTCTTAACTCGTATTTCTTGTCAAATGTGATACAAGAACCAACTCGCATTTCGGCAACCTGTGCTACGTTATTGGACCTCTTTATTACAAATTTACCACCTGAAAACCTGTTTTCTGGGACAATAAACATTACACTTAGTGATCATTTGCCGATATATTTAGTTATTGATAAGTGCCGTATTGAATCAAACCTAAGCTACAAGTTCCGGTGCCAGAATATAACAGAAAATTCCCTTTCTCAGTTTCGAGATGAAATGTCCAGAACTAATTGGGAAGACGTGCTTTCGTGCTCATCAGCAAATGCAGCATATGAAAGTTTCATGGAGAAAATTTCCCGTATTTATAAGCGATGTTTCCCTTACAAGGAAATAATAAAGTCGAAGCGCTCACGGAAGCCATGGGTTACAAGGAGCCTGTTAAAAATGATAAATAAGAAAAATAGCATGTATCAACTATTCCTGAAGAATCGCGATCCAGAAACATTGGACTCCTTTAAGAAATACAGAAACAATCTAACTAAACTTATGAAACAAGCAAAGCGCAGTTATTATTCTCTCATGTTCGAGGGCGTTACGGGGGTCAAAGAGATGTGGAGCAAGTTAAATTCAATTACCGCATTACATAAAACTAATTTCAGTGTAGAAGAGATAACTGAAGGTGCTCGAACATACAGGGGTAAAGAATTGGCCGAGAAATTTAATGAGCACCTTACTTCCGTAACAGATATTGCCTGTGACACTAGTGCACTACATTACATGCCCGCAGAAACAGTACCTTTGTCGGTGTATCTTTCTCCAACGGATACATACGAGGTTATGGCTGTTTTCAAAAAACTAAAGAAAAGTAAATCGGAAGATATTGATGGGTTAAAGATGGCCCCTGTCTATTCTGTCATAGATATATTAGTTGTGCCCATAACGTACATTTATAACCTGATTTTAAGCACAGGCATTTTCCCACAACGTATGAAGCACGCGAAAGTTACAGTATTGTTTAAGGGAGGTGACAAAAATGATTTCAAAAACTATAGACCCATATCTGTCCTGCCATTGTTTTCAAAGCCCATAGAAAAGTTAATATTTATAAGATTGTCAAACTTCCTTGCAAAACATTCAGTAATTACGCCAGCTCAGTACGGTTTTAGGTCAGGGCTTTCGACAGAAGTAGCATTGCTACGGCAAAAAGAAATTATATTAGGTAATATAGAGGACAGGAAACTCACCCTAGGTATATTTGTAGATTTCTCCAAAGCTTTCGACCGAATAAATCACAATACCCTTTTACAAAAGTTACCTTATTACGGCATTCGGGGAAATGGATTGGATTTAATTACTAGTTACTTGAGCAACAGGCTACAGTGTGTAAGTATAAACGCAGAACAATCATCCTTGCAAAAAATTGCTCAAGGTGTACCCCAAGGTAGTATATTAGGGCCATTACTTTTTATCATTTATGTTAACGACATAATAAACATAAATCATACAATCCAATATGTTATATATGCGGATGACACTTCCTTGTTTTTTACAGGAGTGGATGTAAATGACCTTATTTCTGCAGCAAACGCGACACTAGATGACTTGTATGCATGGTCGACTGCAAACTCCCTACAGATCAACTGCTCAAAAACTAAAGCCGTTCTGTTCCGCTCAAAAGGAACAGTGTACAAATCTACTTTAAAATTACACCTGCGTGATTCTGTGATTGATTTCTCTTCGACAGCCAAAGCACTGGGAATTGTTTTTCATGAGCATATATTATGGGATTCACATAGTGAAATGCTAAGAAACAAATTAAGTAAAGTATTAGGCATACTTAGGAGATGTCAGTCATTTTTACCGACTGCTCAGATGCTAAAAATTTATAATGCACTTTTCTGTTCGCAGCTTCGCTATGCTCTTCTGGTGTGGGGCACTGGCACCTTGCAGTCAAAGCATAAATTACTCGTGCTTCAAAAAAATGCTTTGCGTTCTATTGCAAATGCTGGGTATAATGCACATAGTTTGCCTCTATTCAATAAATTCAGAGTATTAAGATTTGACAAAATGTATGAATATTGCTTATTATCGTCTTTAAAAGCTGAAATTAAGAAAGGAAATAACAATCTTAGCTCCATAGCATGCTTAGATCGCTGCACCTCGTCTCGACCTACAAGAAAGAGCGATTATTGGAAGGTCCCTCGATGCAGAACCAACTATGGTCTCCAAATGCTTAAACATTTACTCCCAAACACACTCAACAAATTCAATTTTTCATTAGAACAACTGCAGCTTCTTTCGCGACAAGATATGTTCAGTCTTTTTTACTAACACGATGCAACAAATAAGAAATTTTCGTATTCGCTTCTTTGTACTTTCTTTTTGTGAAATCCTATCTGCATTTTCTTTTTGTATGAAATGTTATTTCTTATTATGCCAATTTAACTACATATCTGTTTCTGCTTACTTGTTTTAGATGATTTCACAAATGCTGTCACCTCTACTGCCATGTATTGCTGGGATGTGGGGCTAGTCAAGCTGCGTTTATATCGCAGCTTTTTTCCCACATTCCGCACCACATTGTACCTTCACTTCATGAAACATTATAAATATATGTAAAAAAATGTAAAATATGTAAAAATGTGTAAAAGAAAATATGTAAAAATGTGGTGAAATAAACTTCAACTTCAACTTCAACTTCAACTAGTGAACAGCAAGGGGAACAATACAAAAAAAAAAAGGAAGACCACCGGTGCAGTAATTTAAGAAAAAGACCATCTACAATACTATGCAATATCATTTCTTTACCTGTATCATGCGTGTGGCGTCTCTGCACATGTGGCTGTTTTTTTATAAGGAACTTGATAGTGAATATGTTCAAATGATAGTTAAACTTCACTACGTTTTAAAAGTTCCTGCGCCCTTGAGCGCACCTCGTTCCGAGGCTTTTGACTTTAACCACTGACAAGACTAGGATCTTCTTTGGTCATAATTGCCATAATACCCTCTCTTAATATTCGTATCTTGAACTG
Organism: Hyalomma asiaticum; assembly: GCA_013339685.2. Lineage (NCBI taxonomy): Eukaryota > Metazoa > Arthropoda > Arachnida > Ixodida > Ixodidae > Hyalomma > Hyalomma asiaticum. The sequence goes on along the minus strand of CM023483.1, from coordinate 5,869,394 downwards.
CTAGTAGAACAGCAGTGTAAACCGCTACCGTATTTGCGCTGGCTTCAGCTTTCCTTTCATCATTTCGATACATATTATATGTCCCGCTATGATTAGGCTAGCAGACAATAAAATCGTGACCAGCGTTCAGGTGTGTATCGCGATACGCTGTTCTAACGGCCCCACAATTGCTGCGGTAAATTAGGCATATTTCTATCGAGCCATGATGAAAGAAGGCCGCTGCCGAAGCTGGTTTCACGGCACGATGTATATTAACGCAGAGAAGCCAGATTTCAAGGGCGTTTGTTGCGGTGCGCGCGTGGCGTGTACACGCCAAACGAACCGTCACAATCGGAGTGATCGGTGCTGCTTCCCTAAATGTTTGCGCAGAAAGGTTGTCTCCAGGACAGTCACAGTATTTGAGGCGCTGAAATTCTATAAATGTGGAAGACAGCGCTGTCTTTCCCAATGAAGCTGTGACAACAAACCCAACTTTTAGACCCTTTCTAAAAACTATCATCGATATGTATTGTTACCACTTTGATGGGATCGCCAACACCCTTGGTAATTCTAGAGGATCGCCCCCCGAAAAAGGAAAAAAAAAGTTACGGGAAAATAAAAAGTCGTTGCTGCAATACCTAAGGATTTGCGGGTTGTGCGAAGAACTGCGACAGCCACACCGCGAACCACGTTATTGTGTATTCTATGTTCTTTTAATGGAGAACGTCTCGCAAAATACCCATATACGGTGTCAGCGCAGGCGTCCATTACGGAAAGAATAATCGCGAGCTACCGCCGCGTTTCCCGAAGCACGTGATTAGGTGTACTTCTACCGAGCCTTGCTAAAGGAGTGACTCTATAGCGTTCAATCGTAAAAGTAGGGCTCAAGCATCCACGAAATTCTTTACACCTCTCTCTCTCTCTCTGTGTGTGTGTGTGTGTGTGTGTGTGTTTGTGTGTGTGTGTGTGATGTTTTGCGCCCTTTAATGATACCTGCAGCGCAGTCTGTTCAAGCACCACATGTAATGGCACTTCAATACCTTTACTCCTACTTTCCCTCCTTCTACCACAACGTTCCAAGAACTTAAAACCGTTGTAAATTTGCCTTTAACTACTGATCAATCTTTTTTTCCTTCAGAGTGTGCCCACTCACTAGGCTGGTGAGGAGGAAGTGGTAGTTCCGGCGTCCCATGAACGGGTCCCGGACGTGGCTGATGATGATCTGGCGCGTGGTGTCGGCGCTGCAGTCTAGCACGACGTACTTGCGCGACTCGCGGTCGCGGTCCTCCAGACGTCGCAGAAAGCGGTGCACATCGGACGCGTTTTGCACGCGCTTGACAACCTTCACCTCCAGGTGGTAACGGTCCGTCGTCAGCTGGAACAGGTGCTGCAGTTTCAGCAGGCCTGCGTCGTGCAAAGAAAGGATTTCGAGTTATGTCCGAGCCCCTGTAGGCAGCTCTTGTACAAACGCGTTGCAATTCTTGAAAGAAGCAGAGATCGGCCTTGTCCTTACACCCACACCTATTGGAATCTGGCACCTGACATGTTCCTTGCAGAGAACGCATTAGCCATACCCCCTTGTGCCCACGCGTTCACCCATACCTTTCACGACACTTCACAGTGCAAGATCTCAGGTGCTGAATTCACGTAGAACCTTTCGTGAATACCGGCCTTCAATGGGCAAATGGCTAGCTTTACTAAATCTATTTTGGGAACGCTGTCTTATGTTGGGCGTTGGCTTTCGCAAATCCCCTATGTTCCGCATCAGGATTGGCTAAAATGCTCTCTTCCAATAAAGCCTAGCCGAGGAACCTCTAAAAGATACGATCCTGAAAGTTTAACGCACATAGTATTTTTTGAAGGCTGAAAGTAGATTCAGCGGTGAACTACAAACCATATGTATGCTAGACGCCTTGGCAGCGAACAGCTGCAGTACATCATCAGCATAGTAAACAAGCGCAGACGGAACACGAGAAAAACACCGAGGGGTCGTCGTACACACGAAACTGGAAGAGTAACGGCCTGCGAGGCCCGAGCATGTTTTTCGAGGTTGTTCATCACTTGCTCCTGCACTCGGCCACGATTCCGTTCGGCTATTTCTCAACGATTACGGGCGCGTGTATGGCAAGGGCGATCAATCGTTCTTTGCGCGGTACTTTCTTTGCATCTTTTTCGAACGTGCACTCGGCTTTTGGGTCGTCTTTCTGGCGTCTGTTTGGTTCACACAGCTGCCGACAGGAGTTCCCGGATGCATAATGTAAATACAGTATTTGCTGAATGATTAACAATAATACAATGGTGCAGTACTGCTCCATTTTTACTTGCTCATGAAGTTTTTTTGCGTGAGTACTTTTTGCCGTTCTCCAGCTGGATTCTTAATGTGTCCAGCTACAAGAATTGGCTAAAATATTCCGTCACGAACAATTTTATCGTAAGATATTCTTGTGAGCACGGGCTCTGGCCTTCACGTATAGAGCAGGATATCGATGGAGGAAAAAAGAGAGAAAAACGGGATGAGGTCATGGGCGCAGTGTAAAACGTAAACCGTGAGTACGAGCTTACTAAAGAAGTCAAGCGTCAGTTTAGGGGTAAACGCTAGAGAGACGCTTTGACGTTACGCTTCGAAGAATGACTTGTTGAAGCTGGGACTATTTGTAATAACGATATTCTACTGAGATTTACGTGCTTCTAGGTAAACCTGGAGTTTCCTCGCTTTGGCGAAATCATCGTGAAATCATGGTTTAGCAATGTTAATATCTCGAGTTTGTTTTCATTGTGAAAAACGCTGAAGTGTAAACGCCCAGGGTGCTACAGGATTGCCCTTCGCGAGACCTTAGTCATTGAAGATGTTTTTAAAAGCAATGCGACCTGGTGAAATTTTATTTGAATACCTTATTACGATGGTAGCTGACACCGTATGACAGTCATACAAAATAGTTAAGCACGTAAATGTTCTCTGGATGGCAAGACAGCTTAGCTAGAGTACGTTGTATCCAGCATCATGATTAGTTGAAATTTTCGTTTATGAAAATTTTAGTGAAACGCATTTTTACGTGCCTTCGTCCGCGAATGTTCTTGCTGCGGGCAGCCTTTCGCTAATAATGCGTAAAATTTCGTGATTGGCTGAACACTTCTCACAAACAATTCTAGCGTATAGGATTTTTTTTTTTTTTGACAATGTGAGCAGCTCTCCGAGCCCTGGCAAATGATGAATGACACTTTGTCTTCTTAGCAGTAGCGCACGCATTTACTGAAACTGCTGCAGACAGAACGAGGCTTGAATTGATGCGATAAACGTAGAAGAAGTAACACGGGCGGGTACCAAGAAACTCGAGGACAGTAAGAGAACGAACACTGTCGAGGCATGGCGACGTTTATCATTCCTCCTGCAACGGTTCGCGCGCGCGGTCCCGCACACTGACAAGTAGACAGACAAAGAAAAATACATGGCCTGTCTGGCGCATCTTTCGCATTGACCAGATTACTTATTCACGATGTAATCGGCCGTGCTACGAAGAGTTGGGACTACCGCGCTTTGTTTATGATTCCCTCCTGTTCGAACCAACAGACTACAACGCGCGTTCTTTTACGATGGATCAATAAGAATGCGGAGAGTAGCGAGACAAGGCTAGACGTTCCTTTTGTTTTTGTTTGTTTACCTCTTTGTTTCTCTGTGAACCGCTCGGTCGTTACGAGAGCTCCTATAGGCGCAGATTCCTCCTTCCTCACTCACCCCCTCCGTTCCTTTCTTTTTTTTTTCTTTCTCTTTCACGATACGGGTGGGCATGTGCGTGAATCTCGAGCGCCTTTCGAGTTCAACGCTCGAGCATCAATTTCAACGCCGTGGCGCGGCAGAGTATTTCAAGGAAGCGCATGAACTGAACAAAGAAACACCGAAAGTGGTAAACAGGACTGTCTGAAAAGCGTACGCGCACAGGCAGGCACCGTGGACTGAGGAAAGGCTGAATATGTAAAGTATCACGTATGTTCAAGACCTCTTGAGAACAGCATAAGTATTCCTCACGGTTGCGTACCTTCGTCATCTCTGTCGGTTCCATTTAGTTATTCTTTGAAATCTCTGCGTTGTTCCCCGTGGCACACATGTGTTACGAAAAATGATGGTGCGTTGTTAAAAGAAATGGGCTGGGAGTACGAGTAAGTATAGATATAAAGACAGTGAGAAAGATCCGTGAAACTGCCCGTCACAACTAGGTACGCGCGTTTCGTCGCTACTTGCTGCTATACCTGAAACAGGAATTGAAACTGGCACGGGAAAACGAAATGCGTAGCTCTACATCCACCAATGTCATTCGGGCTTCGTTGTCGCCTCTGAAAAGCGTCGTGTGGTTTCTCATTTCTCTATTTTTTCTTCCTTCTAGAAAGAAAGAAAAATTCTACCTACATCAGTTTTTTTCGACGTCAACAAGCTTGTCGCCTACTTTCTCGGCTCTCTTGTTTACCCATTCCTTCTTCTTCTTTGAGCCTTTTTTTCCCTATCGGCTCCGACAGGTGCGGAAGCAATTCCACGTTATATACACACGTTCCCGAAACTAGGACGCCACAAATTGAAAGCGCTAAGCTGCTTGGTCTTGCATGTGTGTTCCTTTGCATGTGTGTTCCTTGCATGTGTGTTCCTTGCATGTGTCTATTGCTATGCGCCCTGCAGGGGGACGGCAGTTCTCTACGGTGTAAGAAACAAGCAAAAATATTCGAAGTATAGGGAACGGGAAACAGATATCGCATTCAGCGGTCGAGGTAAACACACCTAGATCCCCAAGCCGGAGTGAAATGGGAACGGGCTACGCAGATATTGCGAAAGTCTCGAGCCCGATAAAGGAACACCGGGCTTAACAAACGTACGCACTGAGCGCACATGCTCCGCACAGTTCGAGACGGCGGCGGTAGAACGTATCGATTCCCGAAAGAAGAACCGCCCACAAAGGTGCGTACGGCGGGTAACGCAGGAGCAAGGTACCCGCGGCAACGGGAGAGGGAAGAAATAAATAAATAAAGAACGAAGAAAGGGCGAAGCAAAAAAGAGGGGTTGTAGACAGGAGGAAGGCAAATGTAAACGTATCGGAGGAGCGGCGGATTCAAAAGAAACAGAACCCGTTCTTCGATATAGCGTTCTCTACGCGCTTGTTCGCAAAAAGCATCGGGTTTACTGTTTGCTGAAGCAGGTATAATGGTGTTGGATGCGGGGCCGAGCAAACATCGCCCCGTCTTGAAACCAAACCGACCGTCAGTAACGCCGTAGGTCGAAGGGTTTTCTTTTCTTTTCTTCTTCTTTTTTTATATCTTCTTTTCGTTTCTTAGTGGGAGAAAAAGTAGGTGGGAAGCCACGGACAAATGCAGAGTGACAGGAGGACATGGGAGAAAGGGTTTCGGAAATACAAATATACGAAAGAAACTACCATATAGAAACAAAAATCCGTGCGATGGTTTCTATAAACCTTTGGAACAACGCGACGTGTTTTCGAAACTAACAAAGAAAAAAAAACAACACAAAAAGTCGGACTAGTGTCAAATGGTGGACCCCTATACGAAAAGGTATTCCATATCCGCATCTCTTCGGCATATGCGAAGTGATGCGGCCGCGTCCCTGCTACACATGTAACAGCATCTTTCGGCATAGGGCCTTCCTTTCAATGCTTCAGTGATGCCTTTACTGAAACGATGGGGGGTTCGTACAATAAATATCGAACCGCGTGACTGCGTCCTTTCTCCGGTTTGCCGGTCATATATTCTCAGCCTCGACGTCAAGCTTCTTCTTACTATTAACTTCATGCCTCCTACCTCGTGTTTCCTCGGCTTATGATTATATCAGACCTGGGATGTTAGCCGACATGTTTGTTCGTCTCACCACAGCACTAAATATTTGGTATTGATTTCTTGTGTCTCGGGCGTTCTGCAAGTGCTCTTTGAATGAAACGCTTCTAAAGAACTACGTGGCGTCTGCACCATTCGTTCTGCCACTTTTTTTATCGCTAGAAGCTCTGCCGCATCAAGTGGGGAAATATATTTTTGATATTTCTGAACAAAACGATTTCTGTTTAGCCACCATTTGACACTATCCAAGTGCGCGATCTGAGGGAACACACATTTTGACCTAGAGCGCTATGTGAGACGAGGAAATTTGAAAGACGCAACCGCTTTTAAACATTTTTGCAAGGCAGAATTGCTTCACGCGAGTACAGTATGCATTATTCTCCCATGTTTTAGTCTACCCGAAATTCTATTTTGCACCGTAACAACATCTGTCTAGAAGCACGTCACTCAACATGAACTAGCTGCTCACACAACTCGAGCAAGTGGGCGGAAACTGTAGCACGCAAAGTGAAGCCAACTACTCCTGTATTCACGCAGGTGTAACTAACTAACTAACTAACTAACTAACTAACTAACTAACTAACTAACTAACTAACTAACTAACTAACTAACTAACTAACTAACTAACTAACTAACTAACTAACTAACCTAGTGACTATGAACAGTCCATGTTCATAGGCGTGAACCTATGAACAGGTTCGCGCCTATGAGCACGGACCAAGGACACGATGTTTACGAAAACGCCTTAGTCATCAAAGGTTCCTAAGAGAGTATTTCATGGCACTTTGCTCCAGAGTATTTCAGCCGCCTGCGATTCCGCCACATAATAAGTAGAGGCGGCCGCAACAAATAAAAGTTGTGAACGAGAGCCTGTGTGAATTCCTGAATTCGCTTGGCGTTTCTGGTCACAAATGGTGACCACGCTCTTCGATGCTGATCGCTGCTAGTCAAAAAAGTCAAAGCTCATCATATCTCAGGGCTTCTCCTCACATATGAGAGAGACCACTTGCAAGATGCGGAATGGCGAAGACAACCCTAACGGGGTGGAACAGGAGTCCGCAGATGTTCAGAAGCGTTTTAGGGGCGAAGCTCCTCTTAGTCTAACCTTGTCACGCGTCAGTCGTCAGGCGTCAGTCGTCAGGCGTAACCCGCGTGCCTCCTGGCACGCGCTCGCCCTCGGGGTTCGCCTCGGCGCGTGCCTCTGCTGTCTTGTGTGAGAGAGAGAGAGAGACAGAGAGAGAGCGAAAGGCGCGCGTTGGCTATGGAAACGCTCTTTCTTAAAGGAACGCTGTACCAGCTCGCAAAGAAGGAGAACGCGCCCTCACCCGCGAGAGACAACGTTGCGCAGGCAGCGTCTCCTAGCGAGTTTCTTGATTGAGAAATACCGACTGCTCGCGTTGGAGAAGCGTTCACCGGCAACCCACATATATATATATATATATATATATATATATATATATATATATATATATATATATATATATATGCACTGGCTCTTGACTTGCAATGAAGTGCCGGTGGGAGATTTCACTTGTGCATAGTTGTACCACGAGGATTCGTAGCGTGCGCGTTAACTAAATTAATCCGGAACTCGGCACGATCTACGATGAACCTCCCGAGCTTCGCCCACTCATCATAATTCACTCCGTGGATATGCTGTAATCTTTTTAATGTCCTTCCTTCTGGTTAAAGGATTTGTGGGCTGTTTCTTGCAGGAAAAGTTGCAGAACATCTCTCTTTTTCTGGGGTTCATCACCGCTCTGAGCATCAACTTCGTGACTGAGCCACGCACACATAACATTAGTCCCAAAATGGCCAGACAGACACAGATCTGGTACATCGTATGTCTCAGAAAGAAACAGGTTTATTTCCGGTAAAATGGACTGATCAGAAACTCGATCTGAAGAATTCATGCAGCTTCACTGCGCACAGTATCCTTGAACCCCCCCCCCGGGCCCAAGAAAAAAAAAGCGTAAAAGGACAATAACAAACAAATAAACAAACAAACAAAGAGAAATGGCCTTGTTCGGCTGTCATGCATGTGGATCCATGTGGGCAATGTTTTCGGTGCCCGAAGTGGTCGTGTACAAAGTTTTGCGCTTCGGAACGCTCTTACGCGAACCGCTATTACGACCGAGATGCTGCATCCGGAAGGAAGAACGCGCAAGCCTCTCTTCTTCGGTTTTAAACGACGTGGACCATACAGGCATTTGCGTGCGGTCATCCTCGCGGCGGCTGCTTTATCGTTTCATCATTTCTGTTTCTAAACTTCTTAAAGCTCGTCGAAGTTTAGCGGAACAAATGTGTTCGTGCGAACGTGAAAACAGCCTCCACGTTTCTCTTTGCGTTGCGAATGCCCATACAAAAACTTCATCGCAAGGATACTTTCTTTCTTTCTTTCTTTCTTTCTTTCTTTCTTTCTTTCTTTCTTTCTTTCTTTCTTTCTTTCTTTCTTTCTTTCTTTAACGACTTTGTTGCGGACTCGCCGTTTACTGAGCCTGCCGTATGGTCCCACTGGCGGCGATAGAAGCGCCACGGCGCGGCAATAAAAGAAAACGACTCAATTGCGCCTGGTGACTTGGGACTTGCTGGTTTCGTTTAACTGCTGTCGGTAAATTTCGCAGTAACTTCCCACACTGCTTCGCCAGCACCAGTGAATACTGCCCACTGACGGCTTCTTGAAATTTTTAACCAGACCAAGTGTCGCGAGGGAACGTTCTCGCAGTTTTTCGGGCTCTTTGATCTTATCTCGCCGCCAAGGGAGGATGCTGCTGAAGTTAGCGTTTCGGCGAGAGAAAATACGGTCCTCCATTGCAGTCGGAACTCTGCGGATCTGACGCACAAGAATGTCGTGTTTCTTTCGTCGTAACGTCTTTAAACCTTAACGGACGAAACACGCCGTGTTCTTTTAGAGCGACAGGGTAAAAGAAAGTTTCAATTTATAATATTTTTATGAAAAGGGGGGGGGGGTGGCCCGTGCAAAGGAGCTAAGGAACCTCCTGTGTGGCAGAAATATTGCACGAGGTGACAGGCATGCTGAAGGAACTACGAATATAGATTACGCGCGTACAAACAAAATGACCTGCGGATGTTCTTCGTTTAATGTAGTGAGCAGAGGTAACAGATAATAATCTGAGTGATTGTTGTAGTTATTAGAGACGTAGATGAATTTCGAAGAGATTCCGTCTGCCTTACCCTCACAATTCCAGATGTTAGTTTTTATTCGACTTTGTATTGTTCTTAATATGCATCATGCCAATTAGAAGAATGCAGCAATAACGGATGAACGGTAGCGTTTCAAACAAAGGTCTGGTGAGGAGAATTAGTGCAGGAATAAACTGATCATTTGCAAGCACGATCCCAGAGGACGTACGTGAAGACATTCCTTTTGTGTGTGGTAAACAACGGCGGATGAACAGCTCAGGCTTGGCTGAGCTTTCATTTGCGGCAGCATCGCGTTCGTCCCGTCTGCTGTGGTCGTAAAAAGGAGGCGTAAACGGGAACGTACTTTAGGCTATGTGCGTGGTGTGTTAAGAACCATGCAGTACCGCGATGTTATACAGTTAACGTTGTTGTGGCATTCGACGAGGTGAACTTGTACCTGATGGCTTAGTCCTCGCATCCTTTTTGTTATAATACACTGTAGGAATGGGGGCAAGCAGCTTACTCATAATCAGAGAGAGAGAGAGAGAGAGAGAGAGAGATAAGATCTATCTATCTATCTATCTATCTATCTATCTATCTATCTATCTATCTATCTATCTATCTATCTATCTATCTATCTATCTATCTATCTATCTATCTATACGCGACAGACTGATGGACGCAGAGACAGACAGGGAGTCGGGAGACGGAGATGGTTGCCATGCTGCCTCAGGTGACATAAATGCAACATTAAAGATCCGGTAGGCTAATATAATAATAGAATAAAATAAATAAACACAGTTTGTGCATGTAGGAAAAGCGTAGTTTCGCCATTCTCGGACGGAGAAAATTGGGGATCGCTCTTGTTTCTTAGAAATGTCGCAGTGATTAATCAAACCTAATGTAAGTGACTTGTTTACATAACTAACTTCATGCGACCAAATGTAGTCATTACACTGGCTAGACGCATATCCCTGCAATTTGTTCTTCGACCATTTTCTTCGTATGAGACTTGCCAGAGGAGGTCTGGTTCTCGATAAGTGCAGTTTTTACTTGAACGGCACTGCACCGTTTTTAGTGTGACGGGAAGTGTGACTGCTTCGACGGAGAGAATGGACTCCGTGGCTCGAGTATTGCGAGTGAATGCGAAGGAGTTAAAAGAAAGGCTGAGGGGAAGACATAACAGAAAGAAAGGCAAGAAGTACAGTTGGACAGAGTGAAAGAAATATAACAAAAAAAGGAGCGTATAACATGCTCCGAATAAAAGAGCCATTCGCTGGTGAAGAACGAAAGCGAAGCACTACACGAGAAAGGGGTTTGCTCAAGAGCCGATGGAAGTGGGGGGTGGGGGGCTTAGCCGAAGGAGAAAAGGGCTTTGAGTGATTGCGCGAATGGAAGCGTCAGCGCTAATCTAGGGAAGGAGCGATCAGGGCTTAAGTAACGAACTCAGTGTATTTACACGGCGGAAGCAATGGACTGCGCGGAGGTAGAGAGAGAAAGTAAGTACATGGAGCTAAACAAACCGATTGCGGAGGGGAGCGGTTGATAGGAAAATGACGAAGAAAAAAGACAAGGAAAGGATTAAATTGGATTCGACCTTTTGCTTTTTTTTTCATGTGTTTGTGAAGCTGGCGGCTATTGCACAAAGTGCGAGAAGCTGTGAAGCTTCGTCTTGTTCTAAGCACGTGGGGGGAGAAACTGAGAGAGAGAGAGAGAGAGAGACTAAATTTAATGGAGACCACCTTCTCTGCTTTGGAGTGGGCGGGTCACCCATTTCAGTGTCCTAAGCTGCCCATATCGCTCGGTAAATCATGTGAATGTTTCAAAGCAAAAACAAAAAAAATGTACAGAAGGAAGAGGCGGAATAAATTTATTGCGTTAATATAGCTTGCCGAGAAGATTGTCGTAAAAGCTGTCTCATAAAAAAAACAATTGGTTAAGCACTAAACCGTGAAAAAGGAAAGCGCGGGTGGAGTAAACTGGAAGAACCAATCAGTGATGGTTGTTTTATTAAGATAGTTCGGTGTGTGACCGTCTGTCACACTTGATCATATTCGCGTTCACATGGCAACGGCGAATATTACCATAGGGTGACGATCTCTTCGTCTGCTGTCTTTTCTCATTCGTACAAGCGACTACTTCAGCAGTGTTACCATTTATAATGTTGGCTAGATTCGGCAGTTCAAGGCGAAAGCCTCACATGTCTCGCTCTGAGGTGACCTTTAAAAAGTGAGCAAATAAATGAAAAAAAAAAAGCGCCACGAGAAATGTGTACAGATTAGACGGCACTTCTGTGACATTATTATATGCCACATATCATTATATATCGATCAAGAAATAATTCATGAAGCATATAGTGGGACAAGATTAACGTAGTCGTTAAGACAATTATGATAATGAGCACGACAAATTGATAAAATGGGACCGAAAACCCGTCGTGTCCAAGAATCAAGAATTAGTGATCGTTAAAAACCACATGAGGTTATATATCCATCGTTAGGTAATTACATGACGGATATAAATAGTAATGCATGTTCACGGTAGCCTGTCCTTAAAACGCTCACTCACTCACTCACTCACTCACTCACTCACTCACTCACTCACTCACTCACTCACTCACTCACTCACTCACTCACTCACTCACTCACTCACTCACTCACTCACTCCTTTACTGAGGCAACTCGTCATAGTAAGGGAGCGTGGAAAGCGGAGTCATTGCTTGCAACTGAGCTCCCCTAATGCCTCGCATTTCGCAAAGAAGCCGGCGCACAACGTCTGATACGCCTTGCGAAACGAGCGTTGCGCAAATGCGTACACCGCTGCCGCTCCTGGCATGCACGGAGTGGCATGTTCTAGCTTTTCGGCGACTCGAGTTTAAATTTCTCCTCGCGCTGTGGAAAAACAACGCGGCGCGCGCCTCCAGACGCCTCGGTGGACGTGGAGGAGAGAGACCGTGCAGTCGCTCGCGGCCCCGCAAAGGAGAACGGGCCTCCCAATAAAACATTCAGCGTCGGCAACAGGAACTCCGGCCTCTGGAACTAACGAGACAACGCCGCTATGCGCACTTTTTGAACCACTGTACGGCGCTCTACACGTAACCGCTCGCTGTGTACTGTGTTCGCGATCTCTCCTGCCATTCTCCTTTTTCCCTCGCTTCCCCATCACCGTGAAGGCCGCAGTTACCAGGCCATCCTCGTTTCCCTCCGCGATTCTCCTTCTCGTTTCGCGGAAGGGGGCACAAAAGGTGTAATTTTAAGGAAGAGACACGGGATCCTTTGTTACGCCGGCCGTGTTTCCCTCACTGCTCGGGGCACTGGCGCTTCGCGCGAGGGTTTCCGTAATCCACGGATTCAATTTCCGTTCCTCGTTTCGAGCGTTTGATAAAATCTCCCGTATCTCGCCTCTTGGGCGTGTTGCTATCGCCGCTTAAACGACGCTACAATGTGTACTTAAGCGGTGGGGTGCTTTCCTATCCTATTCGAGGGCTGCTTGCTTCTTCTTCTTGTTTTTTTTTTGTTTTGTTTCTGATACACCATTTCTCGAGATTTCATCGCGTCTTCGTTTAATTTGTATCTTTGGCTTTGGTGGCTTTAGGATGCGTGTAGCAGCATTTGTTTGTTGCAGAGAAACGCAATACCTCGCTATGACTTGTTTACAAACTGAGAAAGAGTCCCGCTGAATTATATTTGCGCGTATTGAATAAGTAAACCTAGAAAATGAAGGAAGATAAAAAAAAAAGAAAGACCGGGCCGTATTTAGGAGCACAGAACGATAGCAACGGAATCGCAACAGACTAAAATAATGGTCGCTATTTGTAATTATTCGGATGTACCGTAATGATGTTCCGGGAGGATTGCATGCTGCCTGCCTTTTGTACATTGTTCTTATGACGTTCGATGCAAGACAGAATCATTCAGACGCAAATATAGCCGTCACTAAGACTGGTAAGCGTTCGCTTTGCGTACGCTTGCCAGTCTTAGTGTTGGGCATCCGACCGGCTTTGCGTACGCATTGTCTTAGGTTGTTTTGTACCCCCTTGGGGGCAAAGAGACAACAAAACAATGGAAGAACGCCCCCCCCCCCCCCACCTCCCCGGTTTTGGGGCCCCCAGCACTAATACTCTCTAATGTGTTAATGTGTGCTACACGTAGCGCAGCAACGTTGAGTCACGCCGCAGGAATATACAAAAATGTTGGAGGACGCTTGAGCTTCGCCTTTAAGAGTGGAACGCGTCATTGAGCCCCGTTCGCATCGCCTTCTCAGAGAACATTAATTGAAATTAGCGCCTTCTTTATAGAATGCTGGAATTATTTGACTTTGCTCGTGACAAAGTTGTGTTACGAGGAAACAAAATTGTGCCCAATATCAAACGACGGCGGCAATGAATGCCTAATTTTTTGAAATTTCCGACACATATTGTCGGGCCTTGTTGAGTCTAAGGAAAAGTATGTAGGTCCTCTCGACATGGTTTTCGGCTGGCGCACGTTGCTGCATGTAAGATAGGATACTGTTTCCGGAGGATCACAATGAAGATTGCCTGATGCGTTTTTTTTTTCGATTGAAAATTCGCGTGTGATATCGGCAGAATTCAGCATGTGTTCCTTTGGGCGTGTAACTTTTTCTCTTTTACTTGGCCTAAAGTGGGTCTATGCTGTCATGTCCAAAGGACCTGATTTGGTAGGAGTCTCCTTTTCTTTACTACTTCAGTTAGGGAGTAGCTTTGCGGGGCGCGTTCAGCTACGAACTCTAGAGATACCCTGGGAAAATAGGGAAAGGTGTGCCTCCTTCTTTTTTCTGGAATCCGTGCGTTCCTGGTAATATTGCTTTTGGCTTAAGTAGGATTCAAGAACTCAATTTTCCAACTTTCCCATTACTGATAAAGAAGATGAATGGAGATCTTAGCAGTACTGTCAATTAGAATGAGCTTCATATATAGCAAACGCCAAGTTCTCTCTCACGGGGGCATCAGCACTGTGTCGCAGACAGAAGCTAAAATGGTGTTGCTGGCAGTACAAACGATAAAGCAAAGAGTTGAGAAAACTTCACGTGAAACAAATCTCTATTCATTTGTGCGTACCCAGCAGCGTAAGGATATTTCGTTTCATTTTTAAAATCTATATTCGATTCTGAAGTTCCTAAGCAGAAATATGTCACTTGCATGACCGCCAATAAAGCGGCCACACGCGGAAACGCATGCACGCGACACTAACATCTCTATTCTGGGCATTTCTAATATTCAAACACATCGAAAACGAGAAAGCCTGAATCCATGTGACTGAGCAGTCACATTCTCCAGTTACTATTAGTGAAGCACGTTGGTTCGCGCGTTTGCGTGTGCAAAAGAAAACCGACTGTCGCAGAAGAAAGAAGAATTTTATTCATTCAAATATGAAAGCAGAAATAGCGTATCAAACATTAAGTGGTCCGAAAGCAATGAGCTTCACGGAGACCTCCCGCACTAATTAAAAAGTACGAAACAAATCCCGTCAAAATATGAGACAAGAAGAACTGAAACATGACATCAAAATATACGCTCTGTGAGAACTAAAGAAACGAAGCAGAGGCATTACTAATATAGCAAAGAGACAGTGCTTCTAACAAATGCGCATTTAAAATCGCACCTAAGGTTAACACAGAAACTATGTTGCGCCTATGATACGAACATAAATAAGGAGGTTTCCATGATGTAGGCTGCTCATTCACGTGCTCGTAGCAATACGCTCCGAAAGTACGGAGGATTCGGAGTAAAATAAAAATGATATCAGTGAAAGACCCCTTCCCCCTTCCCTTTGAAGAGAGAGAGAGAGAGATACACGAAAAGAACATTCCCGTACTTACCACACCACATGCATATCGAAGTGCGCAGGTGGCGAGTCTCAGGAATGCCAACATACGAACATACCGATATCGCGCGTTCCTTATGGAAATGAACGTTGTGTTCGAGAGATGAGAGTAGACGAGCGAAGAGGTGGCGAGCAGAGAACCGATTGCGTAGGTATATGCGGCTGCATAAGTTGCCCCGAAATACTTTCGCGTCGCACTTCCCGATCGCGCTTTGCGCAAGAATTGCGGAATTATCAGCTTCCAAACTTTTGAAGTAGTTTCGAAACCTATACCTCCCAATATGAGCGATCCGGACCTTTCTTACGCAACGACGCGGTATCGGGGCTCGTTTCTTGAGGCAGGAACGCGAAGACATGCAATCCAGCTGCCTTGACAACGCGCTAAATGACAAACGAAACAACCAGTGACATAGATAGATAGATAGATAGATAGATAGATAGATAGATAGATAGATAGATAGATAGATAGATAGATAGATAGATAGATAGATAGATAGATGAAAGACGCCAGTTTAAAAGCAAGTGCAAACAAGCAAGTTTTTGAATTCCGCTGCGCTTGCTTGAAGAGTGCCCGGGGTCAAAGACGCGCGAAAGAGGAAATTGCCAGTGCATTCCACAAGCTCGCTCATACGGCACAGCACACGTTGTGCGCTGTCCTGTTTTTATTGTTCTTCGGGTAATATCGCGAAATCGACTTCTGGTTCCGCGCATTGATTTCTGAGAGTGTTTGTTTATACGCCTTCTTTCATTTTTTTCTTCTCTTGCTCTCCTCACGTTCTTCTCTCTCTCTCTCTCTCTACATTTTGTTTTGTAAAATGACTGCACCATTTCTATTCTCTTATGGCCGCTTGCCGAGTCCACGGCGACGGAAGCGCTCGCCGGGGGTTCCTGCTTTGAAATTCTTCGCGTTTTTTAATGACTCCCAGCGCACACAGTCTTATCTGCTTCTCACGAGGGGTCCGCTCCGTGATTTCTCTTTGCGCCTTCGCTCTAGACTGCGCAGATATCTTGCGCCGCCGTCTCTTGCTTCTCGGAGCCCTCGATGCGGTATTCCAGGCGCGTTTTGCATAATCTTGATTAAAAATGCTCCACGAATGGTTCGCTTCCTTACCAGTCTGCTTCTCTCTCTCTCTTTTTCGGTGAACTTTCACACTGATCACTTCACCGTCTTCTGCCTGCTCTTCACTTTCGGGCAGACTTACACATGGCGTATGGTTGGGACTACGAGAAGCAAGCATATATATTCATGCTCAGAAAGTTTTGAAAATAGGAGGGAGAAAAGAGGGAAAAATATTTGTACGTTTGCGTCAGTGAATGTTATCCTATACAAATGATGAGACGCCCATTTTTACTTTTAATTTTCTCGATTCTTTTATGCCATCGTATCGTACAGCCTACTCCCTCATATTGATATTTCTCGAGACTAAGGAAAGCATTTCAGATAACGTGCATTAGGTAATGAAGTTCGTGAAGGCAGATGGTTCTGTTTATTCGTGCGATTGAGCGTTACAGTGCTGGTCATGGTGCTTAACTGCTGACCCGAGTGACGCGGGTTCGATCCCGGCCACGGCCGCGACATTTTCGATTTTGGTGAAAATAGTAGAGGCCCGTATACTGCGCGTTGTGAGTGGACGTTAAAGAACCCCAACCGGTCGAAATCTCTGGAGCCCTCCACTACGGAGGGCCTCATAATCATGTGTTGGTTTCGGCACGTAAAACCCCAAGAATTATATTAAATGCGAAGCATTTATTTGCGGACTTGGCAAGTTTGACCGTGTCCACCTAGCCGCCCACGTCTCGATGCTCTCCTGGCCGTCGCGTTCTCTCGGCATATGCCAAGGTTGACATGGTGCTGTATGAATGCATGACGAACATGACTGGTTGGTCTTGACATCACTAATATGCTGGAACAGCCATGCACGTGAATATTAACGGCAATACGATCGCGTACTGTAAACATAAATAGACACTAATGATTTGATTAGAACACACTTTGCTTGGATCAAATGAGATATACCGCTTATGCTACCGTGTGATTTAAACGCAGAAGTAACAAGCCGACAGGTGCGGACAAACGTGCTTCGGTCATTAGACCGAAAGCAACCTACGATGCGGTATTTGGTAGGAATCGTACACGGACCCCCGCGGTGCCAAGCAAGCACTACTCCACAGTAGGGCGTCCCAAGCGGTTGTGGTGTGTGTTAATCGCTCTTATAGCAATGTGATAAACAGCACACGTGTGTTCTGGCTCAGCAGGCTATTATTGTCCAGCACTGGTCTGTACCGTAGGATTTACTTCAATAATATGCACATCAGAACATCGTGGCGTGCATTCCTCTTCCAGAAAATTGACGTCTGTGCACCAACGTTCACAGACACCGCAGTGCAGCACTGCGCACTACAGTTCTGCCGACGAGCCCGGTAAGTCCGCATTGCGAACACAACTATTAAATTTGCACAAATACATTGATGCTGCTCGTAACACTTGGCTGAATGCCAAAGACTCCGGTAAAAGCAATCTGATCGCTGACTGCTTAGCATAGATTGATTCCCACAATGCGTGGGATCTGTCGGATTTTTAAATGTGTGGCAACAGTGCAAACGAACACAAGAAAAAATATAAAGGATTTTGACGGGGTGGGTAGCTAGAAACTAGCAATTAACTAAGAGGGAATGATTATCGCGCTCTGTTTAAAGTTTATGGCGGATGTCAGCCAGCGCTTGTCAATTCTTAATTTCTCGTTTTTGTGATTGCGGTACTGACAGCGGTCGTCCAGTTCGGTGAACGCCAGGTATCATGTGCATGTGCTCTGTGCAGCAAGCTTTTGCCTCCAAGTGTTACAGAGACGCAGCACAAAAAGATATCTTTCTAACCTGAGAACACGTTTGGTGACCGACAAATAACTTAAGAATGTAAGTCTAGTGACGATAGTTCACGCAACAGCTCTTAGTGGTGACACCAGGGAATTTTCGAGCTTGTGATTGGTTGTCCAGTTCGTACCAACTTACGCACTATTATATAACCAGACACCTGACAACCGCACACTTTTCTTTTTTGTTTTGCGCAGAAACTGTTCAATTACGTCGGAGCAGCGCGACAGCTGGGACGCTAACTGATGTGATAAGATGCACGCAAGTCAAAGGATTAAAAAGCTTTTATTTTCCTTGTACTACCATTCAAGGTATAGTAATTACTGGTTTTTTACGTGACCAAACCGCGCTACGATTAAGAAGCACGCCGTAGTGGAGGTCTCCGGAAACTTCGACCACCTGTGGCTCTTTAGCGTGCACTGACATCGCACCGTGCGCGGGCCTCTAGCGTTCGGTCTTCATCAAAATGTGATCGCCACGGCTGGATCAAATCCGTGTCCTTTGGGCAGGCAGCCGACCACCATAAACACATTGCTGCTGCAGCGGCATATCCACCTTTTCTCCTCTTGAAAGAAGGTTATGAAGTCTTGAACTGATTGTTCTAGTATTCTTTAATAATAAAAGATTGTTTGTTTGTTGTTAATTAAAATCAACATGAAAGAAGAGAGCAAGGAGAAGATTTGGAAAAGAGGATCGACGTGAATTTTCTGTGAATATTGTGTTTGTCCCGTAATAGCCCATGTTAAAGTTTACAGTTGCAGTCCGACCCGGTGGTACAGTGGCTTATGGTGCCTAACTCAAGGTGGTTGAAATTTCCGGAGCCCTCCACTGCGGAATGCCTTATACTGGCATCGTGGTTTCGCATGTATAAAAATTAACCCCCGCCATTAATAAGTTCATAGCTGCAGTAACAATCTGCCACTCGTATCTAATCTGCCACCTCTTGTAAGTGTATTCACTCACTTTAGGTCAGGGTGGAAAATACTGCGCTGATATTGTTTCTTTTTTATACAAGACTCTTTATTTGTCATCGAGTCCTAAAACTGCACGATTCAACAGTGTTCGAGGTACGCTTCGCACTTCCACATCGCACTTCCAAGAAGTGACAAAATTTATGGTAACCGAAACTAATACTTACTGCCCGCCGTTCTGGTTGCTAACCGCGAGCCTAAATTTATTGCAATGAGCCACGAACTCGCTCATTTTTAATACCATATTGCGCGAATACTGGTATGTGGGCTTCAAAAGTTCTCAGAACATGCGGGCGATCTAGAATACTCACATCATTATTATAGTACCCGCGCTTTCCGAAATGAAAGGCAGCAAAAAAATATGGAACTGCGATCGCCTTGCTAGTAAATCTTCGACGACGTGTTCGAATACAACTCTGTCGAGCTGTAACAACAGTAGTTACGGGGATCGGCGTCGAATGCTTCGGGGCAAAGGGCAACCATCAATCGCGCCGGAACCACTTGAAGCACAATGGGAGCGTGTCGATCGGGAGCGCCAAAGTTTCAGTGCTCACATAAAAGCACCCAAAGCACCTTGCTTTGACGTTCAAAAACTTTGAGTACGCAAGTAGCTTGCGAATAACGCGCTACAATCCACAGCTCGCTAAGGCAATGGCAAAGCGAAGTTTTCCCGCACTCCGTTTCCATAATGTGCTAATGCTGAGAGGGATTCGGAGGATTCGAAAACACTCACAGAGCCAAAAAAATTAAAATAAAAGATAAGCAATTATTTCCTTAAGCTCTTTCGGTTCAGGGAACATTCAGCGCGAGTATATCCGCTCCCCCGCTTGTTCACACCGTCGCTTTGCTGCTTCTTCAAGCGCATTCTCTTTTTTTTTTCGCTTTCCAAAGCCGCCTGCATCACTCCGCGAGCGTGCCGTGTACGAAGGCGAACCCGCTGTTAACGGCTGACCACACACAGGTGGATAGTTACGCCGAGATTCCCCGGCCGTGTTCCTTTCGTGCTCGATTAGCGCTTCGTTTATGTTACGGCACTCCGGCGGCGATTACAGCGGCGTTGTCTTGGAAGCGCCTAGAACAAGCAGCGGGGCACGCAGGCTTCATTTACTTCTTTTTCTCGCGGTTTGAGAGAAAGCTTCTCTTCACAACATGCATAAAGCCTCTCGCAGGCCTCGGAACGGCGTGCAGGCCGCGTGCTAATGGATAATTAAAACACGCAGCAGAGCTCTTCTTCTCTCGGCAAGTTACTTAACGAGAGCCGTTATAATGCTCTGCCCGTGGGAACCGTCGCTTCCGGCCTGTACTTCAACTACGTCCGTTGCGGCGAAAGGGATTATGTCCTTCCATTACTAAGGCTGGGAAACAGGCGGGGGGAGGGGTGGTGGTGGAGGAGAAGAGCCGTTATCCTCAGAAGTCTGGTTGGCTTTACGTCGAGGTCCTATAGCTGCTCTGACGGTGTAGTACGAGTAGATTACTATCCGTGCGTGGCTCTGTGACAGATTCGACGCTCTTGCTTATTTTGCGGCGAGGGCGATGGCACTATAAGAGCCGATCTTGCTCTTGCGCTAGCACGGGCCGCGTGAAAGGAAGGAGGTTATGGCGCAGTGGGAAGGTCGCTGTGTCTTCCGTTCGCGCAGTGACGATTTGAGCTTCTAGATTCGCCGCGTGAAAGAGGGTTTCCGGGTAGTGGCGGGATAACACACTCGCGTGGTGGGACACATTGTGAAACTGGGAGCAGCTGCGCAGTAAGAGAGGTGAGCACTCGCATTTGTATTAGAGACGAGCGTACGTGCGTTGTCCCGGCAGGTGAATAATTAATTCGCTCCTTGCGAGAGTCATTCAGACGTGCGGTGCGAAGGGACGTGGAACGGGACTCCCCGCTTTAGCAAGGTTTATTCATTTGCATCGGGCGCTGCGACTGGTTCGTTTGGGACCATAGGCTGTTTCGAAGAGACAAAGGAACGGAACGAGAAATGCGGGACAGTTAGTAAACACTGGCAGGTTTGTAGTTGTACCAGCGACTAGACGTGGTTAGCGTAAACCAGACGGAGCTGCAATACATGTGTGACGGCAAGCGGCTACAAGTGGAGTTATTCCAAATTGCGGAGCCAAGCGTATACGCAGATGGTTGCCACGTGAGGATAGGAAAACAAGGCATAGAAAAAAAGGTAAATAGTGGATTGCGACTTGATTGTTACAAATAGAGCCGTCTTTTTTTTTAAATAAATGTAATTTAAGGAGAGGTTGGTAGAGTCGTCTTTGTTACTTCCCCTGAATGTAGTGTCAGCTTTAATATACTTAATGAACGAAGGTAGCGCGCGCAAACACGGACACAAGGGGAAAGAAAAACACGACATTTTTGTTGTGTGCTTTAATTCTGTTCAGTCGTGTTTGCACGCCTTGTCATTGTTTATTATGAATCCGTCCAGACTAGCTCAACTTTCTGTGGCTCTTAAAAGCTAACGTACAGAGTGTTCCAGGAGTCATTGCTTAATTACAAACATAGAGAAGGCAGAAAATATGGCGCATAGCCATTCCTTTTACGTTGAAGTGAAGGTAACGCAGTCAATTTTTGCGTACACACATACGTAATGAACTTCGACGTGTGCTCCTTTCGTTGCTTGCCGGGAACACGCAGCTCCGGTCTGCCTGTTTTGGCGAGATCACAGAATGCTCCCTTTTGCCCTGAACTCCGCACGCCACTCGATGTTTAGAACGTTTGGCGGGCGTCTACCGTATGCTGTCTGGGATTGATTCTGGACTGTCTTTGGTGTCTGCGCCTGTGATATCAGGGGACACAATGGGCTTTCTCCTGGCCTGAGTACATGCTGTCTGCAAATGGTGTCTGATTCCTCCGCTGTTACTTCACTGGGCCTTCTAACACGCAATTAAACAGTATGAATATATGTACAAGAAAAACTAGAATACGTCGCATGCAAACCACTATAAAAGATGTGTGCCCAAGTGTTATATTTTCTGCCTTCTGCATATGTTTGTAGCCAGGGGGAGATTCTCGAGACAGCCTGTGCCTCGAAAGTCCTGCATCTTTTTTTTTTCTTCAAGTATAGAGCAGGAGGAAATAGAGGGAAGGGAGGAAGTTGCAAAGTTTGACTACCGGATGGTTACCCCGAACTGTAGAGAAAGGTGAAGGAAATAGGAGGTACTAAAGCAAGGGAAGGTGTAGAAACGTAAGAAAACACACACACGCACACGCACAGAGAGAGAGAGAGAGAGAGAGAGAGAGAGACACACACACACACACACACACACACACACACGCACACGCACACGCACGCACGCACGCAGGAACGTGATGTCAATTTCGCAATCGCCCTCAATTCGTTCAGTTCAATACTCACAGTCCGCATTGTTTTGCTCGTCAATATTGTAACGGGCACAGTTACAGAGAAGTTACATAATAGCCTCCTCGAGAAAGAGATAAGATCAGATCAAAAGGTCTATAGCTTGCTGTTCACCGCCATAGTAAGGGGAAACGATCGAGAAGGAGAGAGTTATATAGCAGGCATTCTTACCGGAACCTGCTGTTCACACATCGCCCAGCACTTGGACGTCCATTTATGCGTAGGGACAGTCTGTCTACAAAGCGTTCTCGCACAAATAAATTAAACACGCTCTTTGGACAGTCTTCCATAACGCCTTAATTAAGCAACGTGACGCAAAAACCTTGCCGAAGTCGATGGCCCATATGCCTAGTCAAGAACCTCGCATGCACTCACTAGTCAATAACATCGCAAGCACAAGACGGGGAGGCTGCGCCGCTAAATTGTTCCTCCTGTCGAAGGCCAACCGTGTACTTCCATTGGCAATCTTCATAATGCATGAACCAGAACACCTTTATGTAGGTGCATGGACGGCAGATGTACTAATCGTTGAGGGTACAGGCGAACTAGAATGAGAATATCTAACTAGAGAGAAATAGTGGACAGCGGAGGGCAGGGAGGTTAACCACTTCAGGACAGCCGCTTTGCTACACTATACACATGGGGACGGAATGAGGACGACTGAACGACGGAGAAGAAATAGAGAGAAAGACAGCACATAGCACGGCACGCACACAATCAGTCAAATATAGTAGAGCTTATGAGATGAGTTGTACCATATTACAGTGCACATGTTGGCTACGCGCATAGATAGATAGATAGATAGATAGATAGATAGATAGATAGATAGATAGATAGATAGATAGATAGATAGATAGATAGATAGATAGATAGATAGATAGATAGATAGATAGATGTTAAAGGTGGCATTATTAATGGAAGACAATAACTTCGCCGACATTTTTGTTATCCGTGTGGGGTTGGAGTACATCAAAAGTCGTTTTAAGCTGCCGTCAAAAAAAAAAGAAAGGCACGATGTGGTGTGTCGCGTCACTCAGTGAAAGCGGGCTACGCACAAGCTGTGGATGCTACCCCCTTCTCGTGCATAGCGTGCAGCACCTTTGAAGGACGTTTTGATTGTGTGCAAGTGCGACTGATTCTTCAAGACCTATGCCTCACGAGACAGTGACTCGATGGCCTTTACTTTCTCAGCCGACCGCGTTGCCTTTTCATGTTTAATTTGCGATAGTTCAAGTGGCTTTACTTTAACCCATCCTTAACTCCTACGGGGCTCGCAGTAATTCATGTTAATTCATATTTGATTATACATGTGTTCGGTCGCTGAAACTAAGGGCGCGGATTTGATCACGGCCGTGGCGGTTACCTTTCCGGAGGAGGTAAAAATGCAAGAGGCCCGTGTGACTGTGCGTTATCTGCGCACCTTCAAGAACCCCAAGTTCAGGAGCCCTCGACGACGGCGTGGCCCAAAATCACATCGTGGATTTGGCACGTAAAACCTCTGCAGTTATTGTGAATTATCATAATTTGATTCCTATTGATTCACTTTGTGTTCATCTCTGATCCACGTTCACTTACACCCACATATCGTGGTGGCGTATAGCTGCATACCTGAATCCTTGGGGCGAGGATATACGCCTCACGTGACTCCCCTAGGCGTCGCACATTATTATTATTATTATTTAACAATACTGCCGATCTCACAAGGAGATCATTGCGGGGAGGGCATACATATGAAACAGAAAAGAAACAGGAAGCAATCATTTCTAGCATGCAAAACAGCAGGTAATCAATACATGAGAATCAGTAGTAGCAATGAGCAAGGTGAGGGTACAAATCACTGCAAAACTACGAATTACAACAACTATAATGGCAAGGTGTACAATGATGAAATCACGTTATCGATATACAGAGCCTGGATACAAAATACAACATGACAAAAGAAAAGAAAAGGACAACAGGGTTCACAAAACTGCTCAGCGTGTACGTTTGCTTCTACCATTTCTAAGAACACATTCAAAGATGAGGTGTTGGTAACAGAAGGACTAAGTTGGTTCCAATCTCTTATGGTTTGCGGGAAATATGAATATTTAAAGCAGTTTGAATGAAAAGTGTATTCATTAAGTGTTTGAGAGTGCCGGCAACGTGTTAACCTAGAACGACTGAAAGAGATTAGTTTTGAAGCATCGATGTTTATGTCTCCGTGAATTAACTGAAACAAAAACTTTAGTCTTGCTATTTTTGCCCGACTTTGTAGTGTTGACAGACCAGCCTTGTGTAATAATTGTGTAGGAGAATCCGTTTGCCTATATTTATTATAAATGACCCTTACTGCCTTCCTCTGCACCCCTTCGATTTTTGCGATTAGTTCCTTTGTGTACGGAAACGAAGCAATATTGGCGTACTCTAACACTGGTCTGACAAGCATCTTGTATGCCAGCAGCTTTGTATTTGGGGGTGTCAGATAAAGGCGCCTTCTCAAGAAGAAAAGCTGCTTTAGTGCATTTGAAGTTATATTGTTCACATGGGTTTCCCATCGAAGGTCATGCGTTAAAGTGACGCCTAAATATTTATGTTCAAATACGCGGGTAAGAGGTGTGTCATTAATAGTGTACGTGAAATCGGATACTGCTTTCTTTCTAGCTACAGTAAGCGTTACGGATTTCTTAGCATTCAGAGTCATTTGCCACTCCTTACACCAAGAAAATACAGACTCGTGTGCATTATTCAGTACATAGTGATCATCAGTGGAATTAATTTCACGGTACAAGATACAATCATCAGCGAAGAGCCGGATGTTAACATTCAATCTAGAAGGCAAATCATTAATGTACAGCAGAAATAATACAGGACCCAGTACACTACCCTGGGGCACTCCCGACGTAACAGATGCTAAAGTGGAATTTTCGTTATGAATATTGTTACGGGGAGTGTGTACGGGGAATGCACGAATTGTAAGCGGTCACTCAGATAGTTCTCTATCCAATTAACAATAGGGCCTTCACCTATTGTACACTGAAGCTTCCTGATTAGTTTCTTGTGTGGTACGCAATCAAAAGCCTTTGAGTAGTCCAATAAAATTAAGTCTGTTTGTTTCCTTTCCTATAATCTAGACTTTGTGATATGTCATGCGTTAGTTCTAATAGCTGTGTGACTGTTGAGAGACCGCGACGGAAGCCATGTTGATAGGGCGAAAGAATAGATTCCTGTTCAAGGTACGTGTTTATATGTTTAAGTACTGCGTGCTCGAGCAGTTTGCACACGGTCGAGGTTAAGGAAATGGGCCTGAAATTAGATACCTGTGATGTGCTACCACATTTGTGAATGGGAATGATTTTAGCAATTTTCCACTCGGAAGGAAGTGAACACGTCTTTAATGATTTGTTGAAGATGTGACACAGGTATTTACTATTCCGCTCCGCATATCTCTTAAGAAACATATTTGGTATGTTATCAGGCCCAATCGCTTTCTTTGTGTTTAACAGACCTGAATCTGTGATTTCGAGCGGCTTCATCGGCGTTCGGTCATATGGGACTATATTCGGTTGTTTTCCATTGTCGATGTTGAATACTGACTGAAAATAACTGTTAAAAGAATTTGCAGCGTTTCTGTTATCATCACTGTCAGTGGCGGGGCTGTCATGGCGTTTTGGGTTCAGGTAATTCCAAAACTTCTGTGGTGCACTTTTCAGGAAGTTAGGAAGAGTCTTAGAAAAATAGTTATTCTTAGCTGCCTTGAGTTTTTGATTTCATATCTTTTATGGATGCGTTAAGGGCGTGTTTGTTCGCGTGCGTTGGCTTTAGCTTGAGGGTTTTACGTAGCCTTTTTACTTTTCGTTTAGCGTGGATTATTTCGCGTGTTATCCACGGATTTGTATTTTTTTTTGCCTTTCTTGACTTCATGGGTACATAATTTTGAAGACTGAAAAACACAATCTCTGTATATTTTTTCCACAACGCGTCTACATCTATGGAACTGTTTGTAGAAAGTTCTTCAAATGCGATGAATTCAAAGCTGAGGTAGTCGATAATACTAACATCATCAGCGTTTGAAAAATCGTAAAATGTGCTACATTTTTCAACGCAAGGGACATGGTTTTGTGAGCGGATGGTGCAATATGTTATTTCGTGATCTGATATACCTCCCAAAATTTCTAAATTTATGTTTTCAAGTGGAAAGTGATGACTGAGAAAGGTCAGATCAAGAACATTTGATGCGGATCCCTTAGTTCGCGTGGGCTGGGTAACTATCTGATTTAGGTTAAAATGCAACATCATATCGCTGATTATTTCCGAGGATGCCGATGGAAAGTGCATGGCTTTACAATCAATATCGGGTAGGTTGAAATCGCCTACTCGCCAATTTCACGTATACATCATATACGCGTACGCGGAAAGATAAAATTGCGAGGAACAGCAGAGGCTCGCACCTCGGGCACGGTTGACTCGGTGTGTACGCATGGCGTCAAGAGCAAGCGAGTCGTGTAAGCATCGCGTTAGCCTTCCCAAAACGGGCGCGCTCTTTCGACGTCTCTTGAAATTCCGGCGTCTCAAAAGAGCAGGTTTACAACAAACGGAAGGTAAAAGAAAAGGAAAGGGAATAAAGGACGAAAAAACTTCCGCTTTTGCTCGGCAGTACCGGTGCGACAGGAATCTATGCGTCGCTTGTCGCTTCGACTCGTGCAAGCGAGTGACATCTGTCGGGAACGCGAGCTTTCCCGCCACCTTCGTTTCGCGAATTTGCATAATCGCATTGGCTTTCCACGCCGCTCGGCACCCCAAGAAAGAGGCGTGCACAGCGCTGCGTGCGCGTGCCTCCGGTCTCCAGTCCGCGGCGAGATACGACTGCTGCTTGCCGCCAGGCGGGAACGCAGGCATTTGCAGCCAAGAAACACGCGGAAAAGCCGAATCTAAATTGCATTTGCGGCTGAATCAAATTCGCTTTTCTCTTTGCATTCAGCGGTTGATTGTCAGGAATGCTGTGTTTGCTTTGATTTTGTCATTCGATTTCGCCCGGCCGTTGCCTGCCGGCGTTGAAACTGTTGTACCAGAACCGTACTCCAGCCTGTCGGAAACTTCTGTGCGGACTCTCGTCAGCCTGCCAAAGTTGTGTGCGTTTTTCTTTTAGGTTAGACTGACTTCTCCGTCGCTTTATTTCTCTATGCAAATTTGTCACCCTTTTATTAGGTATCCAGACAGCGGCTGTAGCTGTCGACTTGAGTTCACAAACAAGGCGACGGAAATATTACTGAACATGCTCGCTTGTTGCGTGCGTAAAGGAGTGATTGATTTCTCCCTCTTTACGTCCCAAAACAACCATTCATTGTGAGAGACACCGTAGTGGAGGGTTCCGGAAATTTCGCCCATCTGGGGTTCTTTAACGTGCACTGACATCGTACAGTACACAGGCCTCAACGTTTCGCCTCCATCGAAAGGCGCGGCCGGGATTCGATCCCGCGGCCCACGGATCAGCAGCCGAGTACCATAGCCACTAGACCACCGCGGCGGTGCACGTAACAGTATTAATTCGCAAAGTTGTCCTGTTGCGGAGGATTGATTTACAGTCGTGACCTCCAGAATGACACATGACGTTGGTTGCCTTATCGGCACCATCAATTTTAGATTTTTGGACAAAGTTCGTCCTCCTAAAGGGGTTTATTGGTGCGAACATTCTAATTTACATATGTGTATATGTCTTCATATTTCTCGCAGGCAGAAAGGAGACGAAATGAGAGCCGAGGCAATCTGGATTGCGTTACGAACGAGTTAGCTTTTCGTCACCGCTCTTTCATAAGTTCTAATGAGCAAGTCAGCGTATATATTTTGATCGGCTTTTGTGAAATTTGAGGGAGGGTGTGGCCGTCTTACCAGTGGGCGTATGTCACCCCTTCAGAGGCCCGGTACGGCCAATATTCACGACGACACTAGAGGTATATCTCCTTGGATTGGGCCGTGATAGGCATTTCTTGTCTCGCATTTCGTTCCATGAGTCGTGTTCAACAAGGCTGCGGCAGAACAATGTTGCTGACAGACGTGTTTTAACGAGTATTGCCACCTTGTTACGAAGGGAAAGGAATTAAAAAACGGAACAAAACAAAACAAGGAATCAAATAAACTATGCATTTGTTTTGGGCCAGCTGGCATGACCAGCAGGGGCACTTGTCATAACTGTGTTGTCTGATCATGCAGTTTTCAAATCCAACTAGCATAACGATATTACTGAAAAAAAAAACAAAAAAACATGTGAATGTGCATTGCCTTAAAATAAGCGAACTATATAACTTTATGGAGTAAACATTATAATGCAGGCGTATGCATAGGATTAAGTGGTGCATAAACCTCCGTCGACAATTCAATTTTATATCAGCCGAGGGAATGCAGCATTTCAGTTACCCTTATTAATGTCTTTGCCTAGCGTACCCTCTATATTTAAAATACATGACTTTGTGGACTCATTGCCCAAGTCATGGGCACACGATAGACACTAGATTGCATGACTGAGTACGTCGCTTCAACCATTTCATGTGGTCCTTTTAAAGTGCTTACTCAATAGGCGTTTACACAGCTGGGGCCATCTATCCCTTTCCTCATCTAGATTCATGTTCGCGTAAGGAGATCTGCTAGGACGATATATGAAAGAGCGAAGAGCGACGAAGTTATCCGCGAATACGCGTTTAATAGTTCTCTGTAATGTCATTAGACGTGTGCCCATGTCGCAATTCAAGTCAAAGTGCATGTCAGCTCAAAATTTGCCCCGTATGTTCTAAAACCAGGACACGTGGACGCAGGCAATGGTCTTCAACCTAAACTCGAATGCTGACGACGCTAACCATTGAGTAACATAGCAACGTTTGCTATGTTACTCTATGCGGCAACTGTACACGGAGGAACACGTCGTTTCCGAGGAGCGCGCAACAAAGCTTGAAGCTAGAGCACCGCAATCGCCTCCCACGTTTAAAAGCGTGCCGCTTGCGTCTCTAAATACGTAGAAAACTACGCACCCCGGGAATTTCGAGCCGGTCCCGCCGTGTCCGGCCGCGGCTAATTTCGGCAATTTATGCCGCCGCCTCCTGAATAACTAAACAACCAGCGGCCGGCTGCCGTTGCCGGCAACTCGCGCTGAACACGCAGCGACGCTGCAAAACGACGAAGCCAAGCTGCGCCGCAGAGCAACGCGTACCGGAACAGGCGTTGATACATGCGGCCGAACGAAAGTTCCACCTAATGAGCACCGGAGATTCTAATTGGTCGGCGCGCTCGCGCCTCGTAATGGACCCGTCACGAATTTGAACGAGCGGTCAGGTTTCGTACCTCGACCGAACAATGTGCCCGTACCTCTCTCTGCTTAGGGAAGGCTGGAACGACGGGAACGGGATGGGCGAACCCAGGGGAGGAGGTGCAAGAGTGCACCTTGCTGTAACAGACAGGGAAAGAGATTCGATGGGGAAGGAATGGGAGGGGACGGGAAGAAATAGGGAGAGCGAAGTCGATACAGATTTGGAAAGCAGACGTCCCCAGTTCTGCGCATTACAACGAAAGAGCGTTCTGACTCCGTAACAAAGTGGTGCGTTTCGATGATGAAAGCGAAGGTTTCGGAGGGCGTTCAAAGCTGACGGGTATCTTGTGGACACGCGAGCGCACGTCATCCGAGGCGAGTCGCCCCCGGGCGCTATTAGTTTGCGCAGGGCGCGACCCTGTGCTTCGCCAAGGGCGTGCGCAGGGCGAAGCTTTCGGGTTCTGCAACTTTGACAAATCGTTTAATGCGAAGTAAAGAGGAGGGCGAGAGAGAGAGAGAAAGAGAGAGAAAGCAAACCACACGGGACGCCATCGGAGGAAAGCGTCGCCAGCTTCTCTGTGTCGTCGGGAGCTTGTGTGTCGTTCCACGCAGCCAAGTATAACGGGGGCTAGAATTTTGTCCCGTTCCTTACCATTTCGCTCCTCCTGGCACGTCCTCTCCGCTTTTCCCTAAAGCGGGGATAATCAAGACTTCGGCGAAATGGTACTTTGCAAGGCTAATTGCGTGTTACTTGAGAGCGGCTCCCTCGCCGCTACTCCCGCCTTCCTCGGAGCGCTTGCTTGTGCCGCGGCGCTTGGAGTGCTTCCGCAGCGTGCGCGACTGTGGCTTGTGCCATGAGTGTTAGAAATAGCGGGGCTAAAAAGAAGGGGGTAGGGGGGGTTAGGTCGAAGTTTGCTTCCGCCTAATCGAATTGAAGCAGACTGAATAGGCCACTAATGACTCGTTTGCGAAGAGCTTCGCTGCCGGGTCAGTAGTAGAAGGGGCAGAAAATTCCTGCCCGGATATATCGATGGCTTTGTGCACGCTTGTCTTTGGTGAAGGGGCGCGAACGCCCAAGGAAATAATAGAGAAGCTGCGCGCGGGTGGAATGCGAAGCGCTTAAACGCGTTGCATAGCACCGAGGCCCGAATACTTTCCCGTTTGGTTGCACTGTAGTGGAGATGTTTAGTACCAACGTTTAATAAAGGCTAACGAGATGCGGCGTGTTTACGCAGGAACAAAGGCCTGAACAACTCAAGTTTCGTCGTGGACGGCCTTATTGCCTTCGTTAAGGTATAACCTAGGGTACAGTTACTTTGAGTGGAGGTCGTTTTGTTTAAATGACGTATTAGCTGTCGCGTTGAAAGTGCTATTGTTAGTGTCCGGCAGGTTTTACTACATCTTGTCAATCGGCACATCAGTAGACCAGATGCAACGAAGGTCGAATAGCCATACAACAGCCGAATAAGTAAATGAGCTGTGTCGGCGTTCTTTTAAAATGTAAGTTTCCAAGCGACAGTGGGCTGCAGTGCCGCTTCTCGTAGTTTCAATTTTTTATGCAAGGGCAGTTCATTTGGCTGATGCCGTCGTTGAAACGTATTCAAGAATTCTCTTTACCTTCATACACACTGTCATCGAAGGTAGGCGAGATTGGAGCAATCTTGACCTAGGGCCGCGCCGCTCATATTTGAGGGTTCCGTAAGGAGTGCGTCTGATAAATGCAGCTTTACCTTCTCTCCATCGTTTTAACTTTGACCGCCGTATTCTCGCAAGCCGCTGAACGTGAAATGGGCTTTATGCAGAACAATGCATTCCAACTGCACGTTGCTGTGCTCTGCGTTTACATCTGGTTGGTACGGATCACTGCAGTCAAGCTTCCACCACAGAGAACGACTAAAGCGTTTACGAAGCACCTTTGACAGCCCTGTCGAATGCTCATACAATCAATTGTCATAATCTGTTCGGTACATATGCTTGTGTTCAACAAAAACAAACCCATAGGTTGATTTCTCTTTATATCTTTTTGTACTTACGACACGTACGGGTGCTTTAAAGGAGAACTCACCCCGCTATAGCGAATTCGAGCAGATTATCTCGGACTACCAAAGCACAGTAGAGGCATGAAAGAATTTGTAGTGCAGTGCTCCGGGTCAAACTGTCTACACTTCTTTAATGGATCAGGAGGTCAGTTCGCAACCGTTGCAATACCGGAGGTCAGAGACACGGTTAGCTTTATTGGCCGTTAAAATCTCACTCCTGAGTTAAGGGAGCAGACATATGTATTTTTTTCCGAGACTAACGCCCTTTGCATGAGTACATGTTATAGAAAGTGTGCGTCACGGCTGAGTTTGTAATACAGGGCATAAAAAAAAAAAACAGAAAGTAGATGCTGTTATTTACATCATGAATTCCGTTTTTCAATGCATTTGAACTATGTCCTCTGCGGACATGAGGCAAAGCCGACACTAGGAATAAGTTTTTAACCTTATTTTTCCTGGGAGCGACCCGTTAATATTCTTTACAAGAGAGGACTGCACGGAGGAGAACTCCGCAATATCTCATATTTGGAGCTGAAAGAAGGGTGCTAGTCTGGAGAGCAGATCAAGAGGAAATGAAATGAACAAAATTTAATAAAAAAAAACGGAAAATGCAGGAAATAATCTTTCGTTCCTCACAGGATCCAAACTTTCTGACGCCCACACGGCATCGCACGAACATGGCAGTATGAAGTCACGTGGACCACCGAAGGCGTGAGAATGCTTGAGCGCTAGAACGTGACCTGAGGCAGCTAGAAGACGAGGCGGCGCCTTATACGAACCGACGCTGTTCCGGAGCGGCGAGCCGCACGGGAAGTGGTGGGTAATAACGATCGCGGCCCACCGCAGAGGCACCGTCAGGGCGTCCCTCAGCGCACTATAGAAAGGATAGAAAAGGGTGCGACGCTCTAGACGGTGGCAGAGGAGGCAGGCAGGGACGTTCCAATTTTTCGCCCACGTGACGTGATATGAATGCCGACCGAAGCTATCCCCGGGCGAGTGTAAAAAGCAAAAAATAGAGAAAGTTAACTCACGACGCAGACATATGAATGCGCCAGGGAAGCGCCGGTGGTGTGTAATATGTGTTACATGCTGCAGGACCCCGCAGCAATTATCGTATACGGCGGAGCCCGCTGCCGCACACCGCAGCCAGGCTGCCACGCTCGGCTTATAAGGTAGCATAGGCGCCGGATCTAGTGCGAGCACCTCTTCGGGCGCATTGAAATATGATCCTTCGGGATCGTCGCATGGGGGGAGATGCGTGGTGCGGCACGTGCAATAAAAGGGCCACGATGTCGTCGCGAAGAACGAGATATAGGCATATACACGTATAAAGCATCGTAAACAGCTTGTCGCTTCGCGACGTAAGCAGAATCGAGGCGTATTTAATTTCCGGGGCTGTTTCGTAAGCACTCCGCGAGGGCGGCGGTGAGAGCGTGCTCTGCATTTTGTCGTCAGCCGCAGTGGCAACGACAGCAGCAGCTGCCTCTTCTCCCGTGGGGGCACGGGACGTTAGAGCCGTTTTTTTTTCTTTTTACGTTTGCTGGCGCTCGTTCGTTACCTAACACCGTCGCTTTCGAAGGAGTTGCGTAACGACTTCCAGGTAGAAGCCCTCGCTAGGCTCGTTCTGTCATCGGCGATCCGACACCGATGAAAGGAGAGCTCGGTTAAAAAAAATTACAGCATATCCACGGAGTGAAGGATGATGAGTGGGCGAAGCTCGGGATGTTCATCGTAGATCGTGCCGAGTTCCGGATTAATTTAGTTAACGCGCACGCTACGAATCCTCATGGTTCAACTATGCACAAGTGAAATCTCCCACCGGCACTTCATTGCAAGACAAGGTCCAGTGCATATATATATATATATATATATATATATATATATATATATATATATATATATATATATATATATATATAATATGGGTTGCTGGTGAACGCTTCTCCAACGCGAGCAGTCGGTATTTCTCAATCAAGAAACTCGCTAGGAGACGCTGCCTGCGCCAACGTTGTCTCTCGCGGGTGAGGGCGCGTTCTCCTTCTTTACGAGCTGGTAGAGCGTTCCTCTAAGAAACAGCGTTTCCATAGCCAACGCGCGCCTTTCGCTCTCTCTCTTTCTCTCTCTCACAAGACAGCTGAGGCACGCGCCGGGAGAGAGAGAGAGGCACGCGCCGAGGGCGAGCGCGTGCCTCCCGGCACGCGGGTTACGCCTGACGACTGACGCGTGACAAGGTTAGACTAAGAGGAGCTTCGCCCCTAAAACCTAAACGCGCGTTCTGGATTTCGTTGTTACGCGAGAAGCAGAAGCAGGTGAATGACAAGGAACGTTGCTATGGCTGGCGGTCAGCTTGACTTTGCAAGACCGACTGGCAACATCATGACATCATGACTGTTAGCGCTGGGAACATCTGACCGCAATACGAGAAAACACACACACACACACACACACACACACACACACACACACACACACACACACACACACACACACACACACACACACACACACATGCAGGGTAAAGGACGTTACGACCGAGTGCCACGCACTTGTCTATTGGTGGTCGAGTCAGACCAGAAGCCTTGTCACAGCGCACGCAGCTATGGCGACGAGGATTAGGTTTGACCGCTGTCTCCATCGGTCCCACTTCGTTGCGTTAGGCAAGTCTGCCCACATGTCTCACACTTCGTTGCGTTAGGCAAGTCTGCCCACATGTCTCACTGTTCACGCTCCAGTACGCAGAGAAATTGGAAAAGCAGCCGGCGCATATTACTCCTGAACGTTCAGTGTCCCTTCGAGAACGAAATCACACTTTCGCTTGTGCTCTCCGCTAGAAAACCCGCCTGTTAGCGCTACGCGATGCCTGCGTATACGAGTAATTAAGCACTAACAGTTACTGGTCCATGTCACCAAAAGTTTATTTACAGTATATAGCTTGTTGCGGGCACATAGTTCTCTAGAAGGAGATGCCAGTTTACAGAGTTGCGAAGTCTTACAGAGTTGTAAAGGCAAGACCTTTCGTAGTCCAACCTGAGACTTAAAGGGGTCCTGAACTACCGCTCGGGCTTGGTCTTGAAAACGGCTGGGCGTGTATTGAATGCCGCTCAGAAACTCACAGCCGAAAGAATTTTTCAAAACGGTTTGTTAGGAGCGAAGATATTGCGACCGGAAAGCTTCCCTTTCCAGTCCTGTCTCAACTCTGCGGAATAGAGGGTACAGAGCTCCTTAGGGCGGTGTCGAAGGAGGTGCCCCGCCCACCGCTTTACGTCACCAGACTTCAGCGACGTGTCAGAGTGGCTGACGAAAAGCGCGCGACTACCGGGGGCTGTTTCTTCGCAGTGCGCTTGTGGCCGCCTGCTCGCTTCGCGCCTGGGCTCGGTCGCATGCTCTCGCGATCACTGCATTCTTTTTTTTTCGATCCTCCGAAGCTTTGTTTTCGTTCATCACATACGTTTAGGCTCGCAGGTGTGAGCGTTTACTTTGTCAGTGCGCTGCTTGTCGTCGATATTGTGCATAACGCGGCGTCAGGACAAACAGCGCAACTACCAATGCTGCTCCAACTTGTCCTGTATAACCCCTAGTTAATTGTTGATTAGTGATTGTAGACGGGATAATCATGCTCTCGGGCTCGAACGTGACTACTACGACTCGAAAGGACGACCTTCACAACTCGGACCCTTGCCGACAGGTTAATGTGGAATAAGGTGCATTGACATGCGGTAAGATGGATGGATTAATTTAATGCGTGAATACACAGTTCAATTTTAACAGTGAAGCTGTTTAAGCTATTGGTGAAACTGGGTAATCTGCCGAAAACTCCGCTAAGCTATGTAATGCTAGCATAACGCTACCACGCTGTAGTAAAGACAAAGCTCCCTAGGACTAGTTAGGTAAGGCTAAGTCTCATTCAATGGAGCCTAATTAAGATTCCTAGGACTAGTCAGTTAAGGCTAAATCTAATTCAAAGGAGCCTAATTAGTAATAATTAATTGAAGCCTAGTTCAGACAGGACTAATCCAACTAAGCCAAACCAAGCCAAACTGAACTAATTCAACCTGAATTGAACTATGACAAGTAAGTCACACCTAATTAAGCCGATACTAATGATTTATAATATAATTAAGCCATGATACTAATAAACCATGTCTAATTAAGGTAAATCTAATTATGCGAAGCCTAATTTAGCTGATATGAACAAATCTAGTGTAAGCTAGCTTCTAATTAGACCGTGTTTAATTAAATATTACTAATTAAATCACGCATAGCTAGGTTATTACTAGTTAAGTCAAACCTAAGCTAGCACTTATTAATCGAAGGTAAATTATGCTAAGACTTCAAGGTCAAGCCTCATTAAGTTGAGACTAAAAATTTCCGGACTAATTAGGCTAACACTTATTAAATCAGGCCTATTTCAGGTAGTATTCATCAAGCGATACCTAATCAGTATGTACCTAATCAAGATAATATGTCAAAGGACAGCGTAACTAGGCCTGTACTAATTAGGTCATGCATAATTAAGGTATGACTAATTATCCCAAGCATACTTATATCATGGCTAATGAGGACCAGCGTATTAAACAATGTATCATTAGGTATAAGTTAATTATACCGAGTCTAATTAGTGTAAAACAAATTAGGGCCGGACTAATTAGTTGAGACTAAGTCAAGTCTCAATAAGCTCAGATTATTAAGTTACGCCAAATTAAGCCATACATTACAGACGTAATGATTTCATTCGAAACTAATTTACCTTAGTCAACCCTAATGTGCTGTAATGCTTAATTCACCCTAATCTAAGTCTAGCGTAATCCGCTCTATAATATGCCATAGTCCACCTTAATGCACCTTAGTCTGTCTTAATCCACCCTAATGCGCCTTAATGAGCTCTAGTCCACCCAAGTACACCCTAATCAGACCTAGTCCTTTAATCTACCTTATAGAAGAAATATTTTGGGTTAGACTCCAGCCATGTTATTGAGTACGAGTACTAGAAGGTGGCGCATTGGAGTACCATAGGGATAAACCCATCTACAATCACCGCGAGGGCGCGTGCCTTTCCGCCGCGGTGGTGTAGTGGTTACGGTACGCGGCTGCCACACGAAAAACGCGGGTTTGATCCAGGCCGCGGCGGTCGCATTTTCGATGGAGGCGAAAATGCCAGAGGCCCGTGTACTGTGCGTTGTCAGTGCACGTTAAAGAACCCCAGGTGGTCTAAATTTCCGGAGCCCTCCACTACGGCCTTTCTCTCCTCACTATCTCTTTCACTCCCTTTCCCCCACCCCCGCGGACGCTTAGCCGTGCTCCCTACATGGGCTGCAGAAATTAGCGTCCTCTCCTAACCTAACCACAATCAATCAATCAATCAATCAATCAATCAATCAATCAATCAATCAATCAATCAATCAATCACGCGGGTTACGCCTGACGCGTGACAAGGTTAGACTAAGAGGAGCTTCGCCCCTAAAACCTAAACGCGCGTTCTGGATTTCGTTGTTACGCGAGACGCAGAAGCAGGTGAATGACAAGGAACGTTGCTATGGCTGGCGGTCAGCTTGACTTTGCAAGACCGACTGGCAACATCATGACTGTTAGCGCTGGGAACATCTGACCGCAATACGAGAAAACACACACACACACACACACACACACACACACACACACACACACACACACACACACACACACACACACACACACACACACACACACACACACACACACACACACACACACACACACATGCAGGGTAAAGGACGTTACGACCGAGTGCCACGCACTTGTCTATTGGTGGTCGAGTCAGACCAGAAGCCTTGTCACAGCGCACGCAGCTATGGCGACGAGGATTAGGTTTGACCGCTGTCTCCATCGGTCCCACTTCGTTGCGTTAGGCAAGTCTGCCCACATGTCTCACACTTCGTTGCGTTAGGCAAGTCTGCCCACATGTCTCACTGTTCACGCTCCAGTACGCAGAGAAATTGGAAAAGCAGCCGGCGCATATTACTCCTGAACGTTCAGTGTCCCTTCGAGAACGAAATCACACTTTCGCTTGTGCTCTCCGCTAGAAAACCCGCCTGTTAGCGCTACGCGACGCCTGCGTATACGAGTAATTAAGCACTAACAGTTACTGGTCCATGTCACCAAAAGTTTATTTACAGTATATAGCTTGTTGCGGGCACATAGTTCTCTAGAAGGAGATGCCAGTTTACAGAGTTGCGAAGTCTTACAGAGTTGTAAAGCCAAGACCTTTCGTAGGTTTGAAGCCGGAACTTTTGGCAGCCGAACATGATGTGAGTGAAATTTGGCGTAGGGTGTAAAAGTTAACATTCAGTCACGAGTGGCTTGTGCCCGCATACCCCTTGCTCACATCCCCATATGCAATGTGAGTATGAGAAAGACGTGATTTTGTTATGGTTAATAGTGACGTCACTGACTAATGTGTCGCGTTGTTGATGTCATGACCGATTGTTCATATTGGTAATACAATAGTACTCTTCCTCGCCCATTTAGGCGTATACTAAGTGAACGAGACGCGAGTCAGGTTGCATCATTTGTACCATAACCTTCTGCGACCGTTCATTCGAAGTCACACTCGCATGGAAAGCATATGTAAGCCTTCCGCCTAAAAAAATGAAACCAACATTGATGCAAAGACCAAGTTGAAGGACGTACGCGGGACCTACAACCAGTTTTACTTCACGCTTCTACGGAATACTCAAAATTTAGTCCAAAAAATTGTCGTTTCTATTGAAGCGAAGCTATTTCGCGTGCCAGGGACAAAGAAGGCTCGATCAGAACTTTGCCTGGACGAAACTGTTCCATATATGGAGGGGTTCCACAGACTCTTTTCTCATATTCTGGATTCTAGGTTTTGCAATAATGCATGAGTTTCTGATATAATGCTAAGTAAGCTGCATGTAAAGAGATGCCATTGGTCGGCTGACATTACAGCGCACACAAGGCCATCATCATCATCATCATCATCATCATAACCTTCTTCTTCTTCTTCTTCTTATCCTTCTTCATATTATTATTATTATTATTATTATTATTATTATTATTATTATTATTATTATTATTATTATTATTACCGTTCCGACACGAGGACGAAAACGCGAAATCCTGTTTTACAATTTTATATAGTGTCCAAATTAGGTGTTCGCGCTGGTATTATAACTCCCTCAGAGACACTCAGGCGGATGCATTTCTGGCGCCTATTTGTGGAAGCCATAGGTGTGTGTGTGCGTGAACTCGCACCAACACACACAATTATTTCTCCTCCGATTCTATGCATTCTCCTCCTCACAAATTGCGGCAAACGATCTCATTCGAAGGGAACCGAGCCGCCACCGACCACGCGCGTATATAGACGATCCGAAAATGTGGTAGCGCCAGCGGTTACTTGGCCGCTTGCACCCGGTTCCTCGGAGAACGAAGGTAACCGACGGCGTGGTTCTCGCATACGAACGGGCCTTCTCTGATTGCGCGTATCGCCTTCGACCGTCAGCGCAGCGCGTGGCGGGCTTTAACCGATTCCGCGCATTCCAATTAGGGCCTGCACGGCAGGCCACATTTTCTCTGG
Organism: Hyalomma asiaticum; assembly: GCA_013339685.2. NCBI lineage: Eukaryota > Metazoa > Arthropoda > Arachnida > Ixodida > Ixodidae > Hyalomma > Hyalomma asiaticum. The sequence goes on along the minus strand of CM023483.1, from coordinate 5,830,507 downwards.
CACGCGTATATAAGCTTTCGGGCGAGGGCCGCACTCGCTTTTGCCTGGCGCTGCTCGGTTTTACGCCTGCAGGCTGGGCACGCTTCGAAGCGGGCCGCGCACCTTGTCTCTTCCTGCCATGCGCGCACATATACCTCGCTCGGCGCGGAAGGCGCACCGGCGGCGACTAATGGGCTCGCGGTTGTCGCATTCGTGGGAGCGATTTTCCTCGGGCCTATAGCGTAGGCGCACCGTTTGCGTAGGGCTAGCAGCACCGGAACTATGCCTTCATTTCTATATTACCTCTCTCGGTCTCTCTTTTATTACTTTCTAGAACTTTCGGGATCGTTTTTTGGCACGTTTCTCGTTGTGCCGAGGTCTGCATTTTTTTAGGGATGAAGAAAGAAAAGAAAAAAAAAAAACTGCGGTCGTAGGAGATACGCAGTTGTGGACAGGAATGTACCGCGAATTGCAGCCCTCTTTCTTTCTTCACTTTTTCGCTATAGCGAACGTAAGAAAGTTGACTGCATAAAATAAGAACGTCGCACGTTTTCAGAAGTTGGATAAAAGTGCGGCGTTCGCGACTGTTCTAGGCGGCACCCCGTAGCGTGCTGCGCTATGTTCCAGCTCATTTGCTGATGAAAAGAAATATGATAAACTCTTTACATTGTTCCTCTCTTTCTTCCTTGCTTTCTTTTTAGGGGGTAGGGGGGGGGAGGTAGGATTTGGGAAGCACGGTTCTGCCATTAAGCACGCGACAATTTATGCCGAGGGAGCAGGAAGCGTTGTAAATCTATTTAGCCGAGGTCTATTGCACACGAACAGCAGCCGAGAAAATGGTGCGTCACATAATCCATCAATCTGCGGTCGGCCATGGCGTACTCGCGCCGTGTTATACATATGCAGACTGTAGTACAGGCTGTTTGATTTCACTGTATTCGCAACAGATGTGGAGTTGCTGACAGCAAGGCACTGGTACCGGTGAACGAATAGAATAATTTTGATATGCGGCAATATAAGGAACAATAAGGACACTTTATTGTTGCTTATAGTACGGCTGTAACGTTATATAAAGGAGAAAATAACGAAAGTTCGCTAGCCGAAAAACAGCATTTGTAAGAGCGTAACGCGAGCATTGTCAGCATTAAGATGCAGTAAGCTTGCGTGCATTACGGCTGAAGCACGGAATCGAGGTCACGCTAAACTATGCTTAGAAGAGTTTGTAGGCCTTTTAAGCATTTTTTTTTCTTCGTCCATACATACGCTTCTAGCCATGCGTGTTTCTTTCTTCCCTGTCTAAAACAAAGCGAAAACCGCGAACAAACGAAAGAGAGTATGGTTTTACGTTTAAGTTATAGTGCCCAACTTTTTCGCCAACTTACATAAGGTATAGTTCATAGGTTTTCTTCCCGACTCAAAGTTTCAATCTTCCTTTTCAGTGCTAAACGCACGCGACTTAGAGTTTTCAAGAGTAAACTCACATTATGTATTATCTCAACTTTACCTGGTCTGGCAGGACGAAGGCCTCGGACGTCTTTAATTTAGAACAGAATTAGTGGTGTAAGTAAAAAGAAAGGTGGAAACTACGGTTGCTAACATTAGCCTCAACGGCGCACAGGCGAGAGCTTTGCTAAATGAAGCAAGACGTGCGCTCCGCGTGGGCAGCGGAATAGTCTTTCACTCGCTGTTACCGTGTGTCTTTTAACATTAATCTTGTAAACGACGTGGAGTAACGGAAGAAGAAAAGAGAAAAAAAGGCATCACGGAAGGCTGCTAGTGACGCTCGGAGCACTTCATCCGTGGAACGTAATTAAAGCTGTTTCAATTAGGCACTTCCGTGATGTGTGCATTCTCAAGGTAATGTGTTTTTTTCTTCTCTCTTAAAAACACCACGGTTGGATATCTTCTTGTTCTTCAGCACAGACCGAGGAATGAAGTCGAAAGATTGCCTTTCTATGCTCAGGCGTATACAACAACACAAAAATAAAATTTCGTAAAGCAAGTTGCAGTTATGCGCTGAAACATATATTTCTCTGTTAAATTTCATGCGTCATTGTATGGTCGCTAAGCAAAGGAAGGACACGTCGTCGTGTTCAATGTACGGAAATTCATGAATTCTTCTTTTGAAGTTTCCTAAGCTGGCACTTTGCCGGTGCGCTCGTCTCGCTTCGGACTATACCGTTAAAGAGGAGCTTTTCCTGCTTGCGCTTTATCCTTTTAAATTGCCTTTAAACTCCTTCGTTATTGTCCAGGAAAGTACCTGGACTTTTCCGGCAGGATACTTAAGCTCAAGCGATTCGTGCGTAAAGCCGACGGTCTTAACGCTTGCGTTTCACTTGGGAGATGAAGGTCTGTCTTTGCATTTTGCGTAACTAACTTCGTGCAACGTGCCCAGAGTTATGCACAATATTAGCCAGTCCGCGACGACAAAAGCAGAAAAAGAAGTGGACTGTAATAGGGCAACTTGTGCGCTTTTAAATTATATGTAACTTTTTAATATAGACAGAAATGTTTACAGGATGACGAAAATAGGAATAGGTCAAGTTTTTCTTTTCGTTCACTTTCGTGGCTGACGGAAGCGATGGGTTGCCATTATAGCCCTGCACAGATTTCTTTGATGTGGCGGGGTTATACACTCAAAAGGTCATTATATCAGGTTTGCCGGATAGTACGGGAACAAACGTGCGTGTGATCGCGATAAAGCATGTCCGCATGCATAGTGTTTGTTTCGCGATACTTTAGTAACAGAATCAGATTAGCTTCACCTGACATACATTTGAGAGTGCACGCTGCATTGTTGATTAACGTTTGCGAAATGTTCTTTGATCAATTTTTGAGGTTTAACGTCCCAAAACCTTGATATGATTATGAGAGACGCCGTTGTATAGGTCTCCGGGAATTTCGACGACCTGGGGTTCTTCAACGTGCACTGACATCGCACAGTACATGGGGCCTCAACATTTTGCCTCCATTGAAATGCAGCCGCCGCGGTCGGGAGTCGATCCCGTGACCTTCCGATCAACAGCCGAGTGCCATAGCCACTACACCATCGTAATGTGTCGGGAAATGTTCTTTCCTTATGTTTGTTGTTGCAAGACAAGCTCTAGTGAATTCTTTCTAACTGCACCTGTAGGCACGTATTTCTACAAATAAATAAATAAATAATAAATAAATAAATAAATAAATAAATAAATAAATAAATAATAAATAAATAAATTGGAGCGTAGTGACTTCCAGATACAAAGTTATTACTAGGAAGTGAAGCTCGCGAGCGAAAACGACACGCCGGTCGTTTACATGTATCTTTTCAGCGGCTTTCATAACATATCAGAATAGCGCGCGAATTGTACCAAACGTCACTTCTTCCCCTCTTCTAAGTTTAAATGGCAACCGCTTCTACTTGCACGGCTGTTATTTCCAAACTATCGCCTTATTCTAACGTGGGACTATGATTAATCGCTCGTATCACCAGGTAACCCTTTCATAATCGTTCATATCGGTTCTCATTACTCCCAGCATATTCGCTGCACATCTTAAACGTGTGAGAAGGATCGCAAATGTACCTCCAGTTTGCAGATGTGTGACGACTAATGGTGTGTTATGTCACCTTAGAAACCAAAGGCGAAATGAAGCTCGAAATGAAGCATCTACGGTTCCTGGCAGGAAGCGGCACCCGGAAGGGGGATGAGGGCGTGGCGGGGGGATAGGGCACCGATGGTGGAGGAGTAAGGTGATACTGGGCATGCGAGTAAGATGTTCCCAGAGAGGACAGCCTATTCGACGTCGGCACTCCGGCCTCCACGAGTGCAGTGTCCGCCTTGCTAATGAAAGCCGCCTGAACATCACGGTCAAGTCCGCAAGACGGGTCTGCCGTAGCAGCCACCGCGAAACCCCGAAGATTAGGACCAAGGAAACCTTACCCTGGTTCTGCGGAAGGGAAGCGAGAGAGAGAGAGAGAGAGATACTGGCTTCGCGCTTTCGGTTCCAGCTCGCCGGCCTCTTCCTTTCTTCTCTCCCTAATGGTGGATGCCTCGCGATAGCGCGCCAACGAACATGTCGAAAAAAGAGAAAAAGCCACGTGTGCCGAGTGTACTCGGAACACACCTCTCTTACCTCCTGGCCCGTCTTGTTGTGCCTTCTTATTTGGTGACACTCTTAGCGAATGTCGGGCCCGGAGGGCCGGTCTTGCTGGGTTTATACATAATTAGGGTCATTTGGGGTGCTTTCCTTTTGCTATGCGCGTGCTTTTTAACGTGTTAGCTTGTCAAGTGACTATTGCTCCTGCGCAGCGCTACTCTTGTTTCTTCACTCGTTGGGACCTTCTTCTTTTTTTCTTTTTTCGCTGCTGAATTGCGTAATGCGGGGCGAGTGCGGATGCGAATAGGGCAGCAAGCTGTGACGCTTCAAGGTACCAGCCTCCCCGCCTTCATTATTTTTTTCTTTATAGGATGACAGTATCAATATAAATAAACAAGATTTGATGCAGCCACCGCGTTGACACTCCATCAGAACCTGTCACAGCAAACACACTGGGACAGTATGCGACAAAATGCAACACGCTCAAGCATTATTCTTTTTTCTCATTGGAAATCGCAACGTGGAACATGTTGCGAAATAACATTGTTGAATTAGGTTCGGTTAATGACTTTGTCGCGAAATTGGTGCAACATTTTTATTCTGCACGGCAACAATAGAGGATACTAGACTATGGACAGCAGCGCGCGAGCAATTATATGCTAATCTATGATTTGAGGCGCCAATATTGTCTCGTGTTTTAACTAGAGGTATTTATTGTGCATATCATTTTATAACTACGACTACATCAGCTCAAAATCGGCACTTCACCTTCACGTGAGCTCTAGACCTTATGCATTGAGGTTACGGAGCAAGCAGGCAAGACATGTGAACGGACATACAACACCGACCAAAGTAGATATACATTCTCGCTTGGGGGCCTTCTTCCCAATCACCCTTTCTTGAAACGTCTTTATGAATACATTTTTTATTTTGACCGGTCCTGTTTCTTTTTTGTCTATATAATTCCCCGGCCAAATGGGATTCCGTCCGACTCTCGACTTCATGTAGCGGCGTAGCAGTAAAATGCTTTATAAAAGCACATTAGTTAGCCTGTCTTCAATGAGAGCTAAGCTACGCCCTTTGTTGTTAAGTACATTACGTCGCCTTTAAAAGTGCGGTAATTTGTGTCATTAAGCAAGTTTTCGCACACCTGAGTATAAGCTTGCGTGTGACATTTTTATTCAGTATGGCCACTGACGTCAAGCTAAAGTTTACGTACGCCCTGGCGACGACATTACCGTTGCCCTAGTTTTCAGCCAATCAAAAGGGAAAAAAATGTACGTGGTATTTAGCAAATGTCAAAGAAAAGAAGAAAGCGAATGAAAATTTTTGTTTGTTGTTGTTCTAAGAAACCGAATGACAGTCCTTTTTTTTTTTTTCGTTCTTCGTAGCATCTGCGTTAAACGGAAACGTCGGGCGATTACCGTCGCTCACCCCGGAGCTTTTAACGCCGCTCCGGAGCGCAGCTTCCGGCGAAGCTGCCTCCATTACAAGGCCTGATCGAAGAAATGGCCATGCAAAGGACACGGTTCCTCTTTATCGACCCAAGATGTTCACGGCATGGGCACCAACACCGCATGCAGAATGTGAAGGAACGTGCGAATGGGTGAGTAACAGAAAGAGAGAGAAATCTCATCTCGCAGACCTAGCAATAACATCCGAGAACGGGGAATGCACAAAACGTCACCGAGAAAAAAAATAATCAGAAAGTATAATACGCAAAGAAACACCGAAACACACGCAATGTCGAATACGGCGAGAAAATTTTCACTGTCTCAGATTCCACGGCACGTAATCAAACGGGAGCCGCCGCATGGTCTCGATTGAGGAGGCAAGCGGGGGGTGCAAAAATGTACCGCTGGGATGCTGCAGCCTCGTCTGCTGGCCCCATAGCGAAACAGGAGGTCTGCGAGAAAAGTGGGCGAGGATGAATCTTTCCTCTTTTTTTTTGCCTTTTTTTCCCTCATTGTTTCGTTCACCGGAACAAGTTCTTGCGGGATCCGGTGGTGGATGCTCTCTTATTCTCTCAGAACTGTCCTCTTCGACGTGGTTTGGGGGCACTCCTACGCCAAAAAAAGTCCGGTACTCACGCCCTGAACCGAAGAAAATTGGGATCTCCTTGTGCGAGTGGTGAGCGGAGGGAGAGGGGGCGAGAATAGAAGCAGCATGGTGCGTGCGTGGTAGGCTACGATCCTGCCATATTCGCCCCGAGGGCAGCTAGCGGACGTGTCGACTGCTTTCATACTGCAGTAGCCGAAGAAAAAACTTTTTGCCGAGGAATTACGCGCGACTGCGCGTGACTTGACACGGGGATGAAAGGATGTTCTTCAAGGCCTTCGTATATTTGTGCCATTTCTGAAGTATACCACTGCCAGAAGAAGAAGTTCGCAAAAAAGTAATAAAAATAAAAATAAAAATGAACGACAAAGACGAAATTGGAATGCCTACTTTCTGCCAGGCTCTGTACTATAGTTGGACTCAAGTGGAGCGAGATGTGAGCGCAAATGCAAGACTAGCAAATAGGCAAGTCTAACGCACACGTCTTAGCCCGTGAGCTATCATCTTAGTAGGGCGGGATGAGTTTGTATGTATCCTTTGGCAGCTGGCTTAGAAGACGTTTTGACAGCTGTGTTCGACCGTGTAGAATGACGGTGCAAATTACAGCGCGGGAAATAACAGCGTCTTAGGCAAAACTTGCTTTTTTTTTATCCCCTGTGATTTTCCCTTCCGGCTCCTGCGCTTTACGCCCAACGCAGTCTATCAAGTTGCTTTTTTATTTTACCTCTTTTGTTTCGAGTTGTATCAGTTTGAATCGCTTATATAAGCGTGCCAAATGCTTGAGCCAGCGTTAATGCATAGCGCAGACAAATTCTCCAACACGGTAATAAATGTTTTATAGCGCAGCTGGAATCTTGAATATTAAGGTAGCCTTGAAGACCTTAGATACGCATCTCATGAGATTATGCGCGGTGGACCAGGATATCATTCTGATGCACGTCGTAATGGGGGATTACGGATCAGTTTGGGCAACCTGGGTGCTGTGACATCCACCTAAGCTTAAGTACACTGGAGTTCCTCGCATTTAGGTTCCTATCAAGGTTCAATATTTCTTTTCAGCGATTAATACGCCTCTTATGCGGGAAACTTTTCATAACTGACAGTGACTTAACTGTCACATTATTTCTCCGTCTTCATTGTTATCTGTAAATTTTTGTTTTCTGTTGTGCTTACATAAGAGTGAGGTAGCGTATCTTAATGCTACTCCCTTTCTCCAAAGTACTCTTACCGCTCTGAAATTTATCCTAGAAGCCGTGAACAAGTTGAGAAGTCTGAGAAGATCTGTTTTTTTTTTCTTTCTTTTGGCACGCTATTATTTCGCTTGAGTTAATTCGAACATGCACCCACCGTCGTCTGAGTCGTAGAGGTAGAGGATGCTCTTCCAGCGGTAGTGCTTGATAACTTCCACAATGGCTGGCAGGTAGCGGGGCCGCAGGCTGATTCCGTACAGTGCCGGTCTCACGTCTGTTATCTGAGGAGACATTCAGACATGAATAATTCAAACCCAGGTCACTGCTCCTGCGATTGGAGAAGCGTTATGCGCACTACAAGCATTGAAGGTGATTATGCAAATCAGGCAATGGCTGTGGTGAATCGAAGACATTGTCTGGGTGCGCTACCAGAAAGCCGCGTTGCTTTTAACGCGTTTGAGTTTCAGAGATGCGAAGTTTGTTAATGTCGCGAGGGCCACTACGTAGGCGCGGGGCAGAGTCATTTTCTGTTAGGTTTATTTAATTTGCTATTTTTCTTTGTGAATGATCGCAATAGTAAAGAACAGGGAGGCCATTTGGAAGGAACTTTACCATGAGTAACGACGATGACTAGTTTAGAATGTTAAAGAAGGGAATACGAGAAAAAATATGGTAATATTTTACGGACCAAGCTTCCTATTGATAGCATCGATTATTATTTGCGTGAATTTCGCCGATCCCACCGTTCTTTAGCAAACTTATTCTAACTAACATTAGAAATAGTGAACGTTTGATGCCGTGTTGCGATTTCAGAATAAAAGCCAAGGGTTTCAAAAAGCAAACCTTGCAATGCGCATTATGTGTCTTCTTACTGCGTTGGTGTTTCATTGCTGTTGCTTCTTGCAGTTTATACGTTTTCCTGACTGCAAAGAGGGGTTGTACAAAAAGAAAAAAAAAGAAGAAATACAATGAAGAAAGGAATGCGTAAATCTAAGGTCAGTGTTCGTGGCAAATTTTGAGTATTTACGTCTTAAATTTAAAGTTCCATTTTTGATTTCATTGTCAAATGGATAGTGAGTGAAGCATCGCGCATAAGCTCATAAATTAGCGATTAAATCCTGAATATTAAAGTTATCGCTATTCTCAACCTTGTTCATTATATCTGCCATTTTAGGTGTAATTTTCCACCATGACACAGCAAATCGTTCTTCAAATGCGTGTTGTGTCACAAAAAAATTTGGCGCAGCTGTAGCCCCACGCACCTAAGGCTTTTTCTTACCGTTCATAAGCGTAGAAAAAACAAACAAAAAGATGCTGTACGATTTCTTATGACATCTAAATCCGGTTTAGCGTGCTGCAGCGAATGGGGCATATGAACGCCGCAGCCACCTGGTTTCTGTCACCAGCGGGTTCGCGAAAGCCCAGGAACAAGGCTTTCGAAACAGACACCGAGCAAAAAGAAATTCCTTTTACCGAGCTTAGAGGAAGCAGGCATATATTTCTATTAGACAGAAGGTGATTCACATGTTAGAAGAGCGGCTCTTTCCATTTTCCGCGATAGCAAAACCAAAAAAAGAGCAACGCAGTGTTGGAGCGAGAAGATGTGATGTACGGTTGCGAAATGATGGAGGACGGGGGAGCTGTAGGCCGGAATAAACGTGCCCGGGAAGCAAGACCGAGACAGTGGAGAGAGCGAGAAAGGGAAAAAAAGGAAATGATGGGAGAAAAATAATAGGAAACAAAATTCGAAAAATAAGAAAGAAAGTGGAAACTTTCTTCGTGCGACAAGAAAAAAAAAAGTTATCGGCTTGTCGCTAGTCTCCTTCTTACCTGTGGAAACGCGGGGCTCACAAAGGGCATCCGGAACGTGTTGGCGTACGACGCCAGGGTGGCGTAAGACGTGGCCGTGGTGGGTGCGATGATGGAGAAGGTGCCGTTCTTCATTATTGTGCACACTGCGCTCACATGGAGTTTGTTGTTGTGGAATTGGTCGGGCGCGTGATGGGGTTTGGGTACGGGAAGAAGGAGTGGACGGTCGTTTGAGGATAAGGTAGGAGATAGAGAGAGTGAAAGGAGGAGAGAGGTGGGAGGAGCAGGAGGAAGTAGAAGAAGAAGAAGAAGACAGAACGATGTTCAGGTAAGCAAGGGTGCACTACCTGCAGGTAAAAAGACGAATGGGATAAACGACTTCACTTTTGCGAAAGGCTATAGCTGGTAATGGCCTGTACCTGACTCTGGAAGCGAAGACTTTCTTCTAGCAGCTTACGACACGCTAAGGATTACAAAAGTAAACGAGAAAAGAAAAGCAAGTTGGAAATGGGTGGCTGGCAGTCACAGGTGATATATCTTGTGCAGTCTGCATGCATGCATCTTGTGCTGCTAGTATAGGGTGTTGATCCTTGCAACACGGAACTGCTTTCCTGTCTTGTTTCTTTCTGCGTTTTGTGCTCATTTTATTTGCCAAGTTTGTCCACTTGACATGAAGATTAAGTGAGCCCACAACCTTGCTGTCGCTGGCGCCGGGTCGCGTGCTTCATGGCTGAATTTGTTAGGCCAAGTTTATCATGGACTTTTTTTGTTGTTGTTTCGTTTTGCCGACGACTGGCGCCATGCGTGGTGGCTGTCCTTAGGAAGATTAATATGGCCTGGCAAACACGTAGGAAAGTTTGTCGGCGCAAGGGTAGCCCATTTTAGTTTCCTTTTCCCTAAAATTATGGATTTCCTGAAAAGGAAGTCCGAACTTTTATGGATTCAGTACTATTGAATGTTCTTACGCGCACTTCGTGTTGCAATTGAAAACGACCTAAAAGTTTTACCACTCATTGATACAATGACTGCTCTGACTGCTAACGCACAAACCTAATTCGATGTGTTTCTGGCCAGGGAAAATGCGGGAAACTTCTGCGAATGTAGCTGACGCATTTGTTGTACGTGAGCTGTGTTGTTAAAACTCTAAGTGATAAATTCGCTCAGGACTGTATATTTTTTTAGAGAAAGAAGTGCTACTTTTCATCTGCCTCGTGTCACATTTGTTAACGCGATTATTTAGTACACTGCGCTCATCAATCAAAGATACACTTTGCTGCTTTAGGGCTTTTAGTAGCTGGCACGTGGCATGGCTTTCGAAGCGCTCTAATTCGTGTTATCAATGTTTTGTTCTAATATGTTTTCTCGAGTTCGCTTAAAGAAACAGAGAATATTTTACAACGGCGAACTTATTATTATTATTATTATTATTATTATTATTATTATTATTATTATTATATTATTATTATTATTATATGGACGTTTCACACTAAAGTCGTGTGTCGTAGCTCAAGTGGAAGTGATAGGCTGTACCGAAAACTTTTCCGTCAGTGCAAATTTTTGTCTCAAGCAATAAGAGGTGACATACAGGTGCATTTATTTATTTATTTATTTATTTATTTATTTATTTATTTATTTATTTATTTATCCTAAGGACCCGAGGGCATTACAGAGGGGACAGGCAGACAGACAATGAACTTTACTGAATCCTGAGGAGCTACTGTAAGGACTCCCTAGCGGGAGACCTTACAGAGGGAAGTGGTACATTTTTTAGCACACATTGTGCATCAAAGCATAAAACAAAGAAAAATAACTCAGGTGAGTAAGCAAAATACAGGTAATCATTATACAGCAACAATAACAACAAAAACTAAACACGAGAAATAACTCCAAAGGCCGTAAATGGGCATGTGAAACAAGAACACGCGCTATAAAAATGAACTTAGGCAAAAGGATGATAACGCCAGTGACACGATTTCTTTATTTGTGATGACAGGAGGTTGATCAAAGCTTCTTTGAACTTCGTGTTGTCAGATATTTCGACGACGGAGCAGGGTAGGTGATTAAACTTTGTCGACGTACTTGTGATGATTTAATTAAAAAGCCGTTTGTGGGGCATGAAAGAACACCAATCTTATGACGATGATCGGTGCGAGCAGAAACGTAGCTTTGAGGGGCTTATCGAATGATTTCTAAGAACAGAGTTTTTCGGCAACTAGGAAGCTTTCATTTCTGTGAAATCGGTGTGGGTTTCCTTGTAGCCTTGTGCTACAAAACGGGTGGATGCTAATTTCCCCTTACTAAACGTTACTCTACCTTGCAGGTTTTCGCAGAACTCATTTGCCAAACATTACCGGCAGTTTGCCTGTGAACGCCGTTCGTGCTCGGAGCATGTTCCCCTCTCTTTCTGTCGGTCCTGAACGTTGGTTAACACTAAACCTCTTTAGAGAAATTGCAGTAATTTTGGCTACTTCAGTTCCCTAACCTGGTGAAACCGGGTACACTGTACATTGATCCTCGTAAACATATTACAGCAGAGCTGTTAAAACCTCGTTAGGTTGGTCTTGTCGTTCGCAGCATCGCCGAGATACGCGAAGATAAAACAAAGGAAGCTCTCTAGACGAGGCAGAATTCGAACCCGTCTATACTTGCGGTCCGAGGGCGAGCACCATGACCAGTTAGGCTATAGAACCGCGCTTGCAGAACATGCATTTATGGGAACCGCATGATTGTAATGATGCATTTATGGGAACCGCTGCCGGTTGTAACACAACTCGTTACGGGCAGAAAATGAAAGCGAGAGAGAGAGAGAGAGAGAGAGAGAGGGAGAGAGAGAGAGAGAGAGATAAAGACGGACAAGCCTCGGGTTGCTCAAGGGGGACGTGTGTTTGCCCTACACCCACTACTCACATCATTGCCATTATAGACCACTGCTACAAGGGAGTGATAATGATAGGGCAACATGACAGTGAAGCGTGCGGGAACCAGTGCAAGGAGATGACCACACGAAGGGGGTCGCAAACACATAGCGCAGTGCATCAGAGACGCAATTTTAAACCAACCAGACAACAAACAATCTTCAGAGCGAAAGATTCTCGGACCATGGTTCCCTACGAGTCACGGGCCATTAAAGCGACGCGGGAATTGTTACTGTTTCTAAATGTGACCGAGCTTAGCGATCGAGTGTAGGCGTGTAATGGACGGTCGCACACATTCCACACTAATTGCACCTTCGTCACTCTTCCTTTTTTTTTTTATTCCTTAATTCCTGGGGAGTAGACGCTCGTTTGGTTGACTTTCTTACCTTTTTACCATGCCATTGAGGCCGGTATTATGTTCCGTAATGTGAAGACCACATTGTCGTCGCAAGGCAGTGGTACCGCAGTGCGCACGCTAGGAGCTTATAAACCACCGACGAGGTTGTGAAAACTACCGACACATCCACTACTTGAAATTGGCCGGACAGCGAAGTTGTGAGCATTCATAACATTCAAACTGTGTTCACATTTTTCAAGCGTGGGTTTTTAGTGTAGTGGTCAAACCACTTGCTTTCGGAGGGCGGAGGCCGGGGTTCGAACCACAGCACCAGCAGCAAATTTTGTCTTTTCTTACGGTCCTTATCTCTTCTCTCTTCCTTTTCTTCTTTATTAGGTAGAAACTCTAAGGCATTCATATGCTATGCCAGGTGATGCGGCCGCCATATTTGAAACACGCGCACTACAGCTGATTAGTCAAAGCGAAATAACGAGGCCTGCCGGCTCAGCCAATGGCACTTCAGCGGACTCCGACTACTACTAGTACTACGGCGACACATGTGAGGCAAAGACAGCTTCCATGTAAAATTGCTCTGTGGAATCACTTGGAAAGTAAAGAAATGAAAATAAAAGACAGGGTGTAGGAGCAAGGAGAACATATGTACATTCCATCTCTGTTCAGAACAGTTCGTTTCCACGGTTCACGAACAGTGACCTGCACTTTCTGTTACCGAGACCGTATGAAACGATGTAATTCTTGGCGCCATAACTCACTTTTGCTGTCATTTTCAATGTTTCGAACTTTTGGTTGAAGCAAGCACAAGTTCTCTAAGGGCATGGCTGACTAAGAAAAAAAATAATAAAGCACGCGGCGACATCTTTCGCGTAAGCGTTCACTCATTTTCGTTTTCTTTTTCTACTTCTTATACAGCGTGGCCCAGACCGGATCAGTTACTTTTCTTCTGCATCGCTGACACGGTGCCGCTCGCGTACCCAGCGAGACACGGCAGAGAAGCGCCGAGGCGCCTAATCATGACAAACGGAGGCTTTGCCACCTTATTGATTTTGCGTCGGCGCAGTCCGTTAAGCCCGTTAATTGGCCGGTCGATATCCGCACGGTCGCTGGTATCAAAAGCGCGCCCTGCACCGTTATCGGCGACCATCTCTCCCTGGTGTTCACTCCCGCCTTTACATTCCCGTGCAGTTTCTTTTTTTATTTCCCTTCTTTGCCAGTTTGCTTTATCCCGCGTCAGCTCAACCCTCCTCGTCTTTCCCATCACACCTCCTAGTTGGCCCCGGGGCGTCTCGTCGTTTCTATACCCACGTGCGTCAGGCACGAGGGGCTATGATCGAGAGGTGGAAAAAGAAGAGCGCTGCTCGTTTCGCGTCCATCAACGCCTCATCAGCGAAGCCGCACGCTCCGAGTGTATTCAATTTAGCGGACCTCTCCGTGCGTACCGCTGGTTTCCTCGGGCGCGTCGCGCCGCGCGTATGCGTTGGGTGTGTACATAGTGTACGCGTAAGGTGTGTACATACGGCTCCTATCTAAACGCTTGCTTGGATGCACCTGAACTTGTTTCTTTTTTTTTTCCAGTGTCCATATTGCGAGGTCATCGTTTAGCCTTACTTTAATTTGCCTTCCGTGCCGTATATGAATGCGGGTGCTCGTTGCGAAATGTTTTGAAAGCGACAGATATAGCGTGCCGCTTATATCTGTCGCTTTGCCTCATTTATGGTGTGCCGAAGCTCACAGGATTCAACCGCGCTCGCATTTTGCCCCCGTGATTTGGAGTCACGGAATTTCTGCGCGGGCATCGTGACGCGGCTCGTTGACAGCTCTGATTGTCTCTGCAGTGGATTCTAAATTTTCGGTGGTGGCTGTACTGGAATAATCGACGAGGTGTTATTTTTGAGCTTCTCTGAATAAACGATAACAGGGCTGCACTGTTTCCTAGTTTATTATTTTTGTTTTCATTTTTGCCCCGCCCCAGTGGTGTAATGGCTATGATGCTCGGCGGCTGATCCGGGGGTCGCTGGATTGAATCCTGACCGCGGCGGCTGCATTTCGATAGAGGCTAAATGTTGAGGCCCATGTACTGTGCGATACCAGTGCGCGTCAAAGAACCGAGGTAGTCGAAATTTCCAGAGCCTTCCACCACGGTGTCTTTCATAGTCATGTGGTTTCGGAACGTAAAACGCCAGCAATGAATAAACCAATGATTTCTTTATCAATTATGTAATTGAGTTATCCTTTTAATTTGTTTTGATAAGCTTCGTATATTGCGTTCTTTCTGCTTCAGAGAAGCGAACTGCTTCCGAAGAACGAAAACTAACACTACGCAAATACACACGTTACACAGCGCGCACCCACCCGCGCACATTCTCCGCGCGACAATCTATGATTTAACCATTTCTTTCACTCTCCACGTCGTGCTTCCAAAACACGGGCCGTAAACACCGGTTGCAGCGCCAATAACTGTCAGTCTCGAAAAGTGATGTCGCGGGGCCCGAGACGTCGTCGTTTCGCTTGTCGCAGCGTGACACCGCGTTATTAGGGAAAGCTCGACACCGTCTCCAAGGCTCGACGGGAGCGCGCTCGCGAACACGGCGATGGCCGTATCCCGGCGAGCAGCGGCGAAGACACGCGCATACACGACACTGAAAGGCGCCTTCACCGTGTCACCGCAGGGGGCCAAGGGTCTGCATTCAATAAAGACGCCTCTCCTCGACGCTTCAGTAGCGCGCCTGCTGGATCGCGTTTCCATATACTGTGCCATTGCGTCGAAATCTCCCCCCCCCCCCCTCCTCCCTTCACCCCTTCGGCCTTTTGGATTTCCTGGCTTCTCCTTATCGCTTTCGGTTTGTTTGCTGTGCAGATTGAGAGAAATCCAACGAGAAACAAGAACAAAGAATAAGGATAGGGCGCTGTCGCTAAAGTATCCGATGCTGCTTAATGGAAACCCCCTAGCACTCGGTCCTTTATGCGCTCCAGATACACCTGATTGGAGCTAGCGAGGAATGTTTGCGGCGTCAGAACATATGTTGCAAGTTAATCTTGACAGGCTTGCTTTTAAGTGGCCTTCACTGCTTGACAGCTTTGCGCAGGAGATTAAGAAATCCTGTCATTTGGCTTCGTGCGTCACTAACGACCGTTTGGAACGGTCTTATCGTTTGGTTTGGTTGGTTGGCGTTTGGTTTGTTTTGGTAGGCGACGGTAATGCGTTGTCGTTACAGTAGCAAATCAACTATACAATGTGCTGTAAGTATCCGAAAGAAAGTGTACGTGTACATGTTCCCGTAACCTTCTATGGCTTGTTAAAGCGCTTTGATCGCTTGAAACCAATGCTGGAAACAACGAACGAGGACGCAGACAACTAAGTATTACAAATAAAACAAGGATTTCAGAGGAACACATACCGTTTACTTAATATTACGTGCGTTATGTAAGTGTGTTCATTCCCTCTTCATAGTAACGCACAAGAATTCCGTTGTGGTAGCGATCACAGTGAGTGAAACGTACCGATGGACACAGACTAAATAAAGGCAAGCCAACACTTGGAATGGTGCCGATACCTCAGGGCAGCAGCCATAAACAAACTAAAGCAATTATTTGGGTCACCAGCGGAATCGAACACAGAGCCTTCCATGTACGAGGCGATTGCGCTCCGAAGAGTCTATGACAGCTGGATAATTCAAGTTGGATGAACGGAGGTGTATAGTTAGCTGGTGCGCGCTCCGGCGCTGTGTCCTCTAGCGCCCGCCTCCGCAAGCAGAAGCCACTTCACGCCCTACGGCGAGACGGCGCCATCTTACCACGATTTCCGATGCGAGCGTAGCATGGTAATGCTGTCGCGTTCCACTCTTGAAGGTGAACCTTGAGCGTCCGTTTTTTTCCCCTCTGCTGTTCGCTCCTAGCTGCTTAGCTATGTTAATTTTTAAATGAGCGAGTAGTTGTGCATGCGGCCGTTGCTACAGCTTTCTGATACTTTCTGCAAGACTTGCCAACCTCACGTGACTGAATGAGGCATGAAACTTCTAGCTGTATTACGACGACTGCGAGCTGCACCACTGCCCGCCCTTAAATGCTCTCCCGTACACTCCTACTTGAAATAGATGGACTAGAGGAATGTCTGCCCATAATTCTTGAATTCGTAAGTTTGTCACTAATAGTGATGTATGCTATCTACTAGGTGGCATGCTACTCAATATTATAAATTATACTGAGCAGTTAAGCTTGACGCGTTGCTTAGTCTAGAAGTGGAACCTTTTCGTGCACCAACTTTCCCGCATTGCAGCTCATACTGCTGCTTCGAAACCGCATCGTAGCGTTAGTTAGTGAAACCGCAGGACAGGGCGTTGCCGGGACTATTCTCAGGGGAGAAATTGCTCTCCCGGCGGTATGCCGCGAACGTGCTGCTGCAGTATTGCATAGCATGGCGTCTGTGCATACATGTGGTAACGATAATGTGTGCGTGTACGCCCGGCTTAGATAACGCGATAACGTATACCACTACGCCGTTTCATCGTTTTCTTAAGCTTTCTAAGATCATATATAATGCATTTATGTACAGCGGTGCGCGTTTACCAATCACCAGCGCGACGATACACCTTAGAGTTAAGGAACAGTACGGGCGGAATACTTTGGTCTCAGTAAAGCGCATATGGGGTGTCGAAATAGCCAGTTGGGTACCCGGATACCAAGGACAGTCTGTGATGCGATCGGTAATATGTCTACAGAAATGTACTTTAAATGTTGTTACATGAGGTGTGCAATAAAAAAAAATAACTTTGCGCTAACGTGCGTCAGGTTTGACGCTTTCAGACTGCTTTGTGTAGAGTACAGCGGCTAGTTAGATATTCTGTGTTAATTTAAGGCGGGAACCTGTATACAAAAAACGCACAAAAAGCAACGACAAATGACTGTTAATGAATGTGTTGTGGTCTATAAGAGGAGCTTCAATGTTCAGATGAAAGTAAGTGAGGGTTATTTAGTTTCTATTAGAGATTGAAATATTGAAGTGAATACAGTAAAATGATATGAGCTTGTCAGCTGGATTACCTGGACAGTTAACTACAGGTTTGCCGCCCTTTACTGGGGTAAAGGAGACAGAAATGGAAATTAGAGCGGAGAAAGGAGGCACAAGCGTAAGACTTATTACACAACAACAAACAATTGTTACGCTATAAGCGCTACGTTCAGGCTATGCAGAATTCTGCAGGAAACTAGCGTTCACCAAACTCAAACCACATTCTCATATATCAGACGTAGTGGTTTCTTGATGCAGCAATGTAACCACAGCGCGTAACTGCTTGGCGCACACCGCCAGAGCTCAATTTCTCTGCACGTGATGTCGTGGAAGCAATATTTGGCTGCCACGTGCGCACCTTATGAAAAAGAAATCCACAGCATATCCACGGAGTGAATGATGATGAGTGGGCGAAGCTCCGGATGTTCATCGTAGATCGTGCCGAGTTCCGGATTAATTTAGTTAACGCGCACGCTACGAATCCTTATGGTTCAACTACGCAAAAGTGAAATATATATATATATATATATATATATATATATATATATATATATATATATATATATATATATATAATATGGGTGGCCGGTGAACGGTTCTCCAGCGCGAGCAGTCGGTATTTTTCAATCAAGAAACTCGCTAGAAGACGCTGCCTGCGCCAACATTGTCTCTCGCGGGTGAGGGCGCGTTCTCCTTCTTTGCGAGCTGGTAGAGCGTTCATCGAAGAAAGAGCGTTTCCATAGTCAACGAGCGCCTTTCGCTCTCTCTCTCTTTCTCACAAGACAGCAGATGGAAGAGTGAGAGAGCTCGCGCGCCGGGAGGCACGCGCCGAGGGCGAGCGCGAGCCTCCCGGCGGCGCGAGGTGGCTACATACATCCTACTACGGACATACTACTACAGAGGAGGGAACGACCCACACCCTAAGGAGCTTCACCCCTAAAAATAAAAAAGAAACCTTTGCTTAAATTTCAATGCCCAGGGGTGCAAAATGACGTATGACCTAAGGTGCCAGGGAAAGTACGGAACAGCCCAGCATGTTGGCCTCTGGCCTGCGGCGTACGCCATAGCCGTCTTCTATGGCTTCCAGTTTCTTTGAATTGGCAAATTGATTACTGGCGTCTTATCTTTGTTCACGCACGCAGATAAGAGAATAGTACAGCTTTCGTGCCTGTGAAAAAAAAATACCTGCAGAACGCATGCACTCGTAATACAATATAACATATTTGTCAAGAGCAAGAAAAGCATCCTCAGCTAAACGGTGCGTTCAGGTAAGGAATGCTTAGATTGAATATTTCGGACAGAAAGCAAACGTCCTATATGAGAGAGTTTAGGTCGATTTAGAGCGAAATATCAAAAAAGCATATTTGCATGACCCTGCCGAATCTGAACACACGTTTCAGCGAAGCTGTTTAGAGGGATTTGAACATGGAAGATCAGTTTTCCGCAAATAATTACCGACTTTCAAGACACTACTCGTATGCCTGGTCTGAATGGAAACATTTCCCGGGTATAAACAACACTCTGCAGGACTTGTAGTAAAGTATGTCTGTAAGAGAAGTATTTCACCCACACGCATTTTAATAAGAGAGAAGTAAGACGGCTCTTGTAAACGCCTATGTCGCAAACTTTTCCTTCTACCATGTTCATAATTTACCAGGCCGTATAATGCAATTAATATTGGGTTGTTATTTGTAAACACACTTGTAGCGCTACAGATTGCTTGCATATGTAATTAACTTATTGCTACAGCCTAACTAGTGCACGCATCTTGAACTTGTTGCATCTTGAACAACATATTTGCAATAACGTGCAAAATATTCAATCACCATTTTTAAAAAAACGTCATTAACTTACACTACTGCGAACTTTCAATGCGCACTCCCACAGCATAGCACACATTTCCTTTAAATATGGAACTACTGCCAGTTCTCGAGCGATCCCAGGAACGCGAGAAAAACGTTTTCTTTTTTTTTCTTGCCGCTTCGTATAAAGCCATTATACATAAACAGGCCAATCGCGGCACTCCTTTGCAAACGCCCTCTTCGCGTGCTCATAACAGTGCAGACGGGGCTCCTTCGAGCTTAACATTCGTGCATATCGAAAGCTCCGAAAGATTTCGAAGATGCATAAAGCGCGCGCTATCCTCTCATGCCTGCGCGCGTCATTAAAGCTGCCGTAAGATGACGGCCGCATTTATTTGATGACGTGAGGCCGCTTTGCTTCATGGGAGTCGATGCCCATCGGGAGGACATTCCAGAGTGCTGGTGCCACTCCCTCTGCTGAAATGCCCTCCAAAGGAAAAAAAAAAGTAATTTCGATTCCTTTTCTGTTATGGCCTCTTCGGAATGTCGAGATAACATTAGGTAAACGACCGGAGCGCGGCTGACCTGAAAAGGAAGCGAACGTCCAGCAGCTGCTGACGTAGTCGTGTTCGGAAACGCCTAAAATTTACCAAAACAACATCGATTGAGGTACATGCGGATACTCTCGATAAGAGTTCATAGGTATCCGAGAGCAGGTGGTCTGAGCCGTGATGTCTACACTTCCATTGCGAGGAAGCATCCGTTTACAATAATGACACCAGTGTAAGTTCATATTCTGAAGGTCTTTATCAACTCAGCTAGTGTGGACATGTCTAAACGGCAATCTCCCGCCTTTATAATAGCACATTTGGAATTATGTATTGTGGCCTGTGAGATTACAGTATCGACTTGGTTGGGAAAATAGCGTGAATGAGCAAGGAAGAAAGGTGGTAACTAACTGTTTTACAAGCGCAGAATACGAACACGCCCACTGTGTGGTTCATTTGTTCAGACAGTATAGTTCAGGCCGGTTAAGGTGTTGCGTGAGAGCATGTAATAATAGCGCTAACTGACATTTCTCTAGAGAGTATACGCTCGCTAAACGTGTAGAATACTGGGCAGAAATTTGCTTGGGTTGTACGTTTTCTAGTTAGGTTAGAATGGGCTGCGCTTTTGATGTCTACATTACAGAGCGGTTACTATTTGAACATATTTCCAGTACGCGGTGGTTCCGCAGGGAAATCTATAAAATTCAGTCGTCTCGTACTTTTACCCCATTTAAGATGGGAAGTATGCACTTGGGATAAGGGAATACGGTCAGCTCAGAATATTCGGAACGGCCTTTCTGGTTCCCAAAAGTGCCCTTACGGGACTTGTTCTTAAGGAAACGTGGTGGCCCACTTTTATTACATAGCCGCTAAGGGGGCGGATTAATTTCGTCGGAAACAGACCGTCCGGGCCCCATTCCGCAATACTTACGCACGCCGAAGCAAAAACACAAGAGGCCGAGTAACGCCGAAAGTTTTAAGTGCTGGCGCTGCGAAACTATGCTGGCTTGCGCAGGCTGCCGTGCGAGGACGCATTATGCGCGTGTGCGGTGGAGTTTATCATCGAACCTAATTTCAACGACTGTGAATGGCCCCTTAGCGATATAATATTGCGTACGGGCTGGGTGTTTATAACAAAGCTGCGTTAGCAATAACGACAGAACAAAAAGAAAAAAAGAGTGCGCATTGTTAATGGTCCTTGACCTGAATAAATTGGCTATAGTTTGACGAAAGCTTGAGGATCTTGTAGGGTTTTAAAAACAAGGAGGGTTTATGGCGCTGGCGATGGCCATGTTATGTTCGCTTTGCTATATAGGCCGCTTTCACACAAGGTCACTTGTGTAATTACGTTGAAGGGACGTTATTTATGACGCCTATTGTCTAATACGCCTCGATATATCGTGGCTTAATTTTCATGGCTTCCTATATGCAAACTGTAGTTGCCTGTGCGCGCGCGCCCAATTTCTCGTTCGCGTTCTTGTTGCGTTTGCTTCTTAAACTTAGAGATTGGGAAAGGAGTAGCAAGGGAGGGGTGAAGAGGGACACGAAGCGAGTGCTCCGTCACTCATGTACCGCCAACGATTTCTTGTATACCGGGGAGTTTCGCGCAACCAAGCGACAGTTAATTGATAATTGACCACTTTGTAAGATAGATTGATCGATTCAAAGTGCACATTACTTTGTGCTCATAGTTCCACTCACTTCAACTTACGCGTTTATCGATAATGCGTGTCGAAAAGGGCTACAAACGGTCAAAGAAGGTTGTTTTTCTTTGAATTATCTTGCACGTTGTTGTTTATGGCTAATGGTGTTATGCTGTGACCCATGTCTCTATCTCCCTAGGAAATGCCTTATGGCGATGCAAATGAAATGTAAATAAGAAACTGGCCGCGTATCTGCGTGCTTCGCTGCGAATGTCATCGAAAAACGCGGCCGTACTACGCTGCGTTAGGGTGCCTCGATGTGCTCCTCCGGAACAGGGTGGAGACACTGCTCTTGTGGACGCCATATTGGTTCAAACGTTCGCGTTCGGTGGCAATGCCTGGCATGCATAGATGGAACGCTTCCAGCGAAACACGCGGTAATTTGGCTCAGTTTATCCCTTCCGGCGGTAGGGCTTGCACATATAATGTTGGTAACAAATAGATTAGCACCAATTATTACGCACGAAACATTTGATGGCGAAATAAAGGCATTTAGAGCGTATCTATCGGTCTATCTATCTCACTGGCTGCGTAGATTCTCGTGCTCTCGCGGCCGATTGATTAAGTTGATGAGTACCAAAAATGACATGGCATGACAAGAGCATGTTGAAAACATAAATGACTGCTCATTACATGAAAATCATGACATGCCTTTAATGTACGCCATGACATACGTGACATGGTCAAGGAGCTACAACGGCCGTTTGGCCAACTTCATGTATATCAAAATTGACATGATATGATAAGAGCATGAGGAAAGTATACATGACTGGTCATAACACGAAAACCTTGTCATGCATGTCATATAGGCCATGACATACATGACCCGGTCATGGAGCTCTTACGGCCGTTTTAGTAACTTGATGTGTACCCAAACTGACACGGCATGATAGGAGCGTATGGCTAACATGAATGACTGGTCATAATACGAAAATCATGTCATGCATGTCATGCGCGCCATGACACACATGACACGGTCATAGTGTTCTAACGGCCGTAATATTAACTTTATGTATACCAAAATTGACAGGGGATGATAACAGCGTAAGATGAAAGAAAATAACTGGTCATAACACCAAAAAGATGTCATGCATGTCATGTACGCGATGACATATATGACCCGGTCATGGAGCTCAAATGACGGTTTTATTAACTTGTAGAGCACCAAAATTTACATGGCATGATAAGAGATTATGAGTAACATAAATAGCTGAGTATAACACGAAAACCTTGTCATGCATGTCATGTAGGCCATGACATACATCACCCGGTAATGGAGCTCTAACAGCCACTTTATTAGATGCGAAGCATCTTATGGCCGAGTTCAAACCGGTGGTGGTGTGCGGCGTGACCACCCTTATTGCGCATGCGCTCGCCCTGTGTGAATTAACGGCCAGGCTAGAGGGAAGAAATGACGCGCGTAGTGTTTTATTTACCCGGATTTATTTTATTTTATTAACCCGGATTTATTTAGTCATGCTTAATCCGAAAGAACATAGCCTAGTCGGGTCTAACCTACATCATGGCTATGCCATCTCGTCTTGGACCGGATTAGCGTAATCCGACATAATCTCTACTAATCTTGCCTAATCCCACTTGATAGGTATCTATCAGTATAGATTGGTATGGACTAGCGTTAAATTCGCTTGTCCAAATTCAATTAGGCTGCGATATGCTGGCTTAAATAGGCTTTTTCTAAGCTTACCCTGGTTTAATCCGGCGGCTTAATTGGTATCACTGAGTATCAATCAGTATTGATTCGTATCGATTACTATTGATTGTTTTGACTATGCTTATTTAGCATGGGCTACGAGCATGATTAACTTGTCTTAACCAAGCTTATCTAAGCTTATCGGCAAGGTAGCCGAAGCATCTATTCACTCCGCAAGGCTTAACGCAAAGCTTAACATCCTCTTTGTAAAAGCAGCTTCACGCGATGATTATGCGATGCAGCTATAGCGAGACAAACAAGGATTTCTTTAACAGCATGCTCACCGCCAGCGATAAAAAATGAACGGCCACATGCGAGACAAGTCAACAACTAACCTCGCATATCTTGGTGCTGTCGGTCGGATGCCAGCGGTCGCGTTTCACTTGTGCTTCCCATTTTTTTCTTCGCTCGCTGTTGCGAGGGGAGCGAAACATCCGCTGGCCTTTCGCGTGTGAACTGGTACACCATGGCACACAGCAGCCTGTCATAGCGGCCAAAGAACTGATCTCAAACGTCGAGAACAACGTGTTTACAGCACCGTTCCCGCGCTAGCCTCTGCGCGCCGCCCGACACTTTCGAACCAATATGGCCGCCAGGCGGCGCGGGGTCTTTCAAAAGGTGTCTCCACCCTGGAGCGGAGGCGCGCGCACATCGAGGCACCCTACGCTGCGTGATATGTGGACGCCATCTGGCAGCGTCGTCGGGGAAACATGAGCTTGTGCAGAATCCCTGGGCAACTGTCAGGTGGCAGCACCAAATCGTCGGCAGAGGCTTTTTTCATGAATAGCGTCGCATTTTTAGCGCAGCCTAACAAACACTAGGGTCTTTATAATTACACATTTATGTATTTTCTAGTAAAGGAACACACCACTTGCGTATTGATGTTGCGCCTCAGATGTGCGTAATATTTGCTTTTTGATCGACAATATTCACAAGTATGAACGCAGCTACCAATGAAATATGGCTGGGCGTTAGGCAAGTGCTTAAACTTCGGCCGGGTGGCTGAATCGCGTGACAGACAGACAAACAGACAGACCAAAATTTCTGCTTTCAAGTATCCCAAGAAAGACTATCGTCTTTAAAATAAGAGAAGTCGAGTGGACAGCCAAGGTGTTTTTGTGGACGGTTGAACGCCCACTGTCTTCGTAGCTCTGTTATGCGATAACGCAGTTTGTAAGATCGGTTACGAGGGAATGGATGCTGCTATTGGAAGGGGAAAAAAGTCGCACTATGTTCCGCAGCCCGATTGGCTCAGCGCCAGCGGGAAAGAAGTAGGATAATGAACGAATAGAAGATCGGTGAAATAAGTGTTTTCAAGCAACGCGTGGACTGGGCATTCGCACGTTTGCGTACATCCACCGGCTATGCGACAAAAGTCGCATAATTAAGCCCGCGACGGCTGCCACAGAGGAAAACCTTCTCAACGGCAACACGCACCGCTGGAAAGCTGTCGAACTGCGCACTTTCTATTTCCCCAGCTATCTTTTTTTTTTCATATCATTCTTGCACATCGATGAAATGCTGAATGATAATTTACGGTATGCTTTCCTTGGCTGCGTAGTCTGTTGGCTTTTTACGATAATAAATGCACCACTTAAAGCTCCGGACCACAGGAAGGACTAGTATAAACGATCAATCCACGCCGTGCACACAACGATGCATAGAACGACTGTTGGACATTACTAAACACACCATTCGCCAGAGGCTCACAATGCTCTTGCGATTCGTACGAACACTTTTATATCAACTGGAGCGGTACAGCTACAGGACGAAATCAGAGTACGGGCTTTGGTTTCAGAACACGCTATACTCTCGAATAAGATCGCTTCGTTAGTTGTTGTAAACCTACCTTCAGTGTGCGAAAGTAGACACAGTCATACAACAAAAGAAATAAAAATAAAAAATAAAGAAGTCTAAATTTTCAACGCAGCCACGTGGGGTTTTCGTAAGGGGACTCCTTGTGGCCAAACGGTCGTCTCGGTTTCCGATTTCATCTAGGAGCGTGACGGTTAGTTCGAACGTGGCCCAGCGTTTAATTTGGGGCCGGGGATGGCAAAGGCCTGTAACCTTTGCTGCCCCCGGCGCCGTTTTTCTTCCTTACTCGTGGACAGAACTGATCAGCGAAAAGCGTTTACGCTGCAGCCTCGCACGCAGGCGACACGGCGTCTCCGCCCTCGCTTCTAATTGGAAACTTGATTAAACGGAAGTCGCAAGCGGCCAGGACGGTTAGATTGCGCTGGCCGTGTCCGCCGTCTTTCCAACTGTCAACGTGGGCAGGGCCGGACTGCCTGCGCTGCGCCGAGTCAGTGGCTGGACACCGGCTCCCTCGGATGGGCCGCGAATTCTGTCTCATTACGGATGCATTCCTGCATAGTAATGACTACTAAGGCTATACGGAGGTTCAAAATATAATAACCATGCGGAGAGGATAAGGAGTCAAAGATGATGGTTCGCTCTACAAGAAGGTGATGGTTCGCTCTCCACATCTGTGCTTATAAATAAATTAGAAAAAATTCAGGATAGGGCAGTTAGATTTGTTCTTGGTAACTATAGCCGGCAGCTTAACATGACAGAAAGCAAACATAAACTTAAACGGCAAGAGCTGAAGGAACGTAGAAGGAGTATTAGATTAAAATTTTTTCCATGATATTTATTATTATAAAGCAGGCATAAACCGCAAACAATATATCCAGGCAACACACTATATACCTAAGCGACTGGACCACTGTTTGAAGGTGAGGGAATTTCCTTGTAGGGGTGACGTTTTCCGTTATTCTTTTCTTGTTAGAACTGTTCGAGATTGGAACAGTTTGCCGTCGAGCATTGTATACATCACACAAAATGATGCTTTTTACCACGCATTGCAATAATTTGTTCTTGTATTTTGTAATGTCTGTAACCTCCCTGCTGTAATGGCCCACAGGGCGATGGAGGTAACTAATAAATAAAAAAATAAATAAACAAGTGGGTAACTGAGTGGGTAACGTGACCGCTGAACGACTCGCGATATAGAAGGCTCGCGATTAATTGTTTCATTCTGCGCCTTATCAAATCTAGTGGCTGTACCGTGCTTTCTATTCACTAGCTTTGTCTTATGGTTCTACTTCCCCTGTTAATGCATCGCCATTACATGACTAATCCGAGTATGCTTAGCATTGTTGATCGTTAGGTAGAGAGATTCTTAAGAGAGGAGAGAAAATTTGGTTCCAAGTTCACAGTCGACAGAGGACACCTCCGAAACACTCGTACCAGACGGAAGAAGTACATAAAGAAAGTACATAAAGAAAGTACATAAAGTACGTAAAGAAAGGGGGCGATAGAAGAGATTGGAAAGAAGAGTAGAAAACAGCCGGTAGAAAGAGAAATAGGGAGTGAGAAGTAGAAAGAAAAAGGGATGTATCGAGCAGGGAAGGGGACAAAAAAGAAAAGGAAAAAAAGTGAAGACGGGTGTAGATTCACTGAAGAGGACAAGACGAGTAAGGTCAATCACGTTAGCGTCGCGTTTCAATGCCGCTACCAATGTCGTAAAGGCAGGAGTCTTGCGTAGGCGATTACGTCAGTTTGGAGCCACGATGCGTAAGCCGACTAGATTATCGTCTCTATTCCGTTATGCTTGGCGACGTACGCCACGGGCGCTGCCTAATGCATCACCCTTTCAGTGTTGCTATTTTTGGCTGATGGCCATTCGGCTGTGCAGCCGGGTTATTTCCTACTGTGGGACCAAGCGCTTGCTTTCCAGTGCATTCCTTCCTTCTTACCTGTTCTGCATTAAGCAGTGAGTCGGTTGTTTTGCAATGGCAGCTCATTGCACAAGCATTGTAGGTGACAGGACGCGTATGATACCTGTCACGAATGCACAACCAAAAAGTCTTGCATCTTTTGTTTTTCGTTTAAGAGCACCCTCCCTTGATATGCCATGGCGTGACACTATCGCGCAGTTTCACTAGAGAACTTTCGTGCTGAAAACTTGGCATTCATAAACGGAACATCTTAAGCCTCTCCCCCCGCTTCGTGAAATAGCTAATCTATCTATCTATCTATCTATCTATCTATCTATCTATCTATCTATCTATCTATCTATCTATCTATCTATCTATCTATCTATCTATCTATCTATCTATCTATCTATCTATCTATCTATCTATCTATCTTAGATGTTTATTCGAGTGCAGCTGCTTTTGCTAAGTCACTTATTCACCGCTAATCAAAATACGCGTGTTTGATAAGGACATTTTAGCAGAAAATATGACGGCTAGAAGTAATTGAAAGAGATGGAAACAACGTTTGGAACAGCGATGTGGTCATGGCATTATATCACTGTGAAAAAGCGCAATTTATTATATTAGCACTTTCTATGCATCAGAGATATGAACCGTTTGTGAGTGGAGAAGCAGGCATAGTTTTCCCGAGGGAAGAAGAAGAAGAAGGAAAGGGACATTTCAATGAAGTGAAATTAGAGTTTCAGTTTTGTTTTATTAAGGAAGAAAACGTTGTTTCATAAAGGAAGCGACGGTTTTTACGTCGACTTAATACCTTGTTGAAATGGAAAAATATGAGGTATTTATATTTTTTCCCCCGACTACTGGCGCACGCAATCCCGCCATCAAAAGATCATAGCGGGAGCTCATGAAAAGATTGCGGTGGCATTTCATTACGCAGACACTGCAGTACCATCCACATTTTTCTGGCCGCACCCACCAAGAACGTCCTAAGAATTTCTGCGGACGTCGTCCGGCCGTAGTTTTCTCTAAATCGTCATAGCCTCTTTGATCCACGGTAGATGCTTAGGCGGTTGCAAGAGGATGACGCAAAGCGCGGTCTGGGCTGGCAAAACTGTTCTTTATTTTTTTTTTTGGGTTAGCTGGGCCTTTCATGACGCAATAAACTTGAAGCTGAGGTAACTCTCGCGGCTTGAGCAGCCGAGAAACCGCCGAGAGACTTCGCGTCTGTCATGCTCTACAGATCTTGAATGTGGTAAAGCTTTCAAATCCGGTAAATCATGATACTTACTTTCACATTGTGATTTGGTCAGACTGTCAACGCTAGCGCAGTCCTCTGGAGTACTTTAAAGAGGGACGTTGGCGCTGCGCTCCGTAGGAAACGAGACATCTAGGCGGGAGATGTCACGGTTTTCGAAATCAGGGTGTATACAGCCGCGTTCAGAGAATAAATATAGACATGTGCGCGCTCAAGAATATCCAATGACGACAGGCCCAAAAGCTGAAGTTCTGTAAGGTTTCTGTCAGCTACACTTGTATCCTGCGTGTCCTTGTGAGCGCTTCTGCGCTCCCTCACTTCGAGACGGGCGTCCCGTGTCATTTGCAACAGAATACGAAAGCGCCTTGCATAATTCAGTAAGCGGCATCAAAGTATCGTCTTTGTTGGACACCTGAACTACTTGTAAGGGAATCGCCCACCCCTTGATGTCACTGGCTGCTGATCCTAAGGTCACGGGATCGAATCCCGGCGGCTGCATTTCAAAGGAGGCGAAATGTTGAGGCCCGTGTACTGTGCGACGTCAGTGCACGTTAAAGAACCCCAGGTGGGCGAAATTTCCGGAGCCCTCCCCTACAGCGTCTCTTATAATCATATCGTGGTTTCGGGACGTAAAATCCCCAAAATCAATCAAAGGTGAGTGGAATACCTGTTATTCCAATGGACGTTGAATAATAGGTATTCAGTCGCATTTCGATTCCCTTACTGAGACGGGCCCTTGGGCTTTCAGGTCTCGCTCCCTGTACGCCGTGCTCAGCCCTTTGCAGAGACGCGAACACACTACAGCGCAAGAGCGTTCATCATCTGGTTGGGATCTACGAGCGTGGCACTACGCGAGTGGCAGACGCCGTCTGGTCATTGCTGCACACCTCTTCTCTTTACTTTCCTTCCTGGCTCTTACTAACCACGGCGCCAGGAGCAGGGGGATGGCCGGCAGACGGTATTGCGGCAGCTGCCGTTTCAATTTCTTTTTAATGTACCCGTGACAGGTGGCTGCCTACGCGCGAATTATCCATCTGTCTGGTCTCCGCTCGTAATTACTTCATGAGAAGGAGCCATCATGTCCCTAAGGTAAAAAAAAAAAGAACAAATGAAAAGAAGGACACGGCATAGGAACGGTGTGAACGTACAAAAAAGCGGCTCCCAAGATAAGCCACTACTACTTCTACACGAGTGCTCAGTCCGTGAAGCTAGCCAGCTCTTGTTTTACTTACTCTGCTGCGAATGGGCCAGGGGCCCTTTGTGATGAGTTCCAGGATAAAAGAGACCCGTGGTTTTCTTTTTTTTTGTGTGTGTTGTTTTCATTTTTTCGCGTCCGTTACCTCGTGCACCTCCGTCTTTTTCGTTTCTTTCGATGGCAACTGTTCCAGACGTAGGCCTCCTGCCGAAACGCTCATCTTTGTTTTGAACTAAAAGAGTTTTGCGAGAGGTTCTCCTTGAGCTCCCTCATAAATTGTCGGTGTACTTCATTACTGAAATGACCGTGGCGCTGTTCTTAGTCCATCTCCCCTTTCCATCATGCTCATTAGTTTTGGCACGACGGCCATTTCGGTGGTGCTCCGCACCGAGCGAGTGTGCGGTTCTGTGGTCTAATTGCTCGTGGCCAACAAGCGCGCAGACGAAACGGAGCTGTATCGAGGAGCTAATGACTTTCACGTGTGTCGCGCGAAAGATTGCAAAGAAGCGATGGCAGGTGCCTGGTGAACTATTCATTCTTGTTGAACATGCCAAAAAAGAAAAAAAAAATGTTTTGCACCTAACTGCCGTTAATGTAAGGAAAAGCCAGACATGGATTTATTCTTAGAGCTGCATCAGTTGACTAGTTGTTTTTACGACATTTTGATTTGAAGAATGGCTTTCCGGTCGTGCTGTCTACTGCTCTTGGGTAGCTGGTTTAGTAGAATGATTTCGAGATGATTTGTGTTCCTACATGCAGTTTAGATTTGTGCTATGACTGTGTGACGAATTGCTTCCGCTTTTAAATGTTATAACTGGGTTGATAGAATTTTAATATCAAATTAACGCAGACTGGTGAGAATTCCGAGCTTTGAGGCTTTTGGTGTTTTTGCGCTTACGATAGAGAGCAGTGTTGTGCGTACAACCAGCCTCTTCTGAAAGAATGTCACTTTTCAACTGTACATGTTGAGTGCAACATTGCGAGGCTGTGTCTATGAATACGAAGGAAGAAGCGTAACTCCCTCACAGAATCCAAACCAAAAGCCGGTTATAGGTTAAGCTAACGTTAACCTGTATATTATGGCTGCGTCTCGAAAACAGTTTTTTTTTTCGTGCTTTACGAAGCAAGTACTGAAGTAAAGAAAGACCGTTGCACCTTGATATGGTGAAAACTGGCGCTGATTACTCGACGTCATTAATTTTGCTTATGACTTCTCTCAACCTGCGCATATATACTTTTTCTAGCGAGTTCGTGCAAGTGCGCACTTGATGATGCAGTTTCTCCAGCCGTACCGGGAGTATAAATGGCAGTACCATGAAGCAAGCAACAATGAAGAGCCTGCATTGTTTCTCAAAGAGAGAGAGAGAGAGAGAGAGAGAGAGAGAGAGAGAGAGAGAGAGAGAGAGAGAGAGAGAGAGAGAATTGCTCAAAGAACAAGCATTAACGGCAAAGGTTCACACTGATGGAACAGGCCCAGCACAATAATACAGACGACGCTGGTTTGAAGCATTATGACTTCCAAGTGGCAGGTACGAGCCGGAAACGCGTAGTACACATTTTTTTAAAATCTTAACCCCTACCTAACAATCTGTGGTATGGAGACAACAGAAGAAAATGTAGCAGGAGGAAGATATGTACGTGGATTTGCCTTGCGTGATAATCTGCCCTCGAAAAAGACTGTGGTGCGTATGGCAATCACACACGGAAAAAATCATTAGACTTCAGTTCCGTGCGCACAGTAACAATGCTTCATGTCGTTACCTGCTAGCCCAAGAGTCCGTGCACTTCTAGCAGATGTTTGCGCTTACCTCAACCGCTGCTTCCCCGCAGTGATAGGTTGCTGTCTCTGTCGTGACTTATCAACATTATATCCTTAGGCTGGAACATGTGTCACGAAACGCCGAGAAGCGTTAAAACAAAGCGACAACTGAATCAATGATTGATATTGAATTAAGAGAATGCTGGTGTTGTCATAGCGGATAGACATCATTAGCCAGAGTTAGCAATCATTTAGACAATGCCAGCCAGCACTAACCGATATTAGGCATTGCTAACGAGCACATAAATACGGTAGTTGTTGCCGCATGGTTTAGGGAAATCTGTTACTCTGCACAGCTTTCGCTAGTGGTTTTTATTTTCATGCCGACGATCATACTTCGCTGCAAAATGCGAGTTGATGAGGGCAAGAAAGATATCTTCCAACAGAAAAAAAAATCAATATTAGCTACCGGAAGGCCATTGAACGTGGAGACATGTATGCTTCCCTAACTTTACGCATAAAGGCTACGATGCGGCGGAGGGAGATGAAAGTGAAAATATGTTGTAGCGTTGACAAATGAATAGTTGACGTCCAAAAGAGGCGGAGGCTTTAAAGCTACACGATGAAAAGCCCTAGGAGCCATGCTCGTTTCTCAACAGAAGCGACCTGGGTGATGTAAATGCAATAACGGCTGTGCTGCGGTGAGCGGAAAATAAAGTCATCTGCCTAGAAATTACTAGCATTACGTAATAAGGACTGGAAAAGAAATAACAGCCTATTGCATCAAACGTCAGTCAGCGTTGGTGCTAGAAAGAAGCGAGATAGAATAACGGGATATTTCGAAAGAGCGCCATAAGAGGGAGAGAGAGAGAGAGCCCAGGAAGCTAGGCAGAGTTATTTGAGAAACCATGGCACATAGACATTTATTTTTTTCTTTTTCACGCGTTGCCTCTTCGTCGGTGTCTCTGTCGTAGGTTTTCGTTCAACAGAGCCCACGTATGCATCAGACTACTTTAATTAGGTGGTCCGGACATGGTTTTTGAATAGGACATTATGAAAGGACGCTTTCAGGCGGAGGCGTCGGTTTCTAGCATTCTTTAGCGGTCATTATAAGCTGCGAGAATTGGTAAAATGAAGTATCTCCGCTATGACAGTAGAAAAAGAAAAGAGGAATAATAAGGTTTTCGAGAATAGAGCCGCTTTTTGAGAGGCTGGTTTTCCTATTTGGATGAGGCGCTGCAACCCCACAGCACCTCCGTTCTGAATATGATGGAATAATTGTTATGTGGGTGATCTGAATAAGAGGAGGAGGTGATGATGGTATGATTATGAATATGATGATAATGGTTGAGTGGAAGGTGGATATAGCCTTCCAAAGAGCAACGTCTGCAATCGCTCTGCCTGACCTCCATCTATCATTACACCTCGGAAAAATTAGTTGCGGATTATAGTAGGCTGCATCGACATACACACGTTTCAGCACTCGATGCCAGGATGTTCGCTTCTTTTTGCTACGTTACGTTAAAGCGGGGTAATTACAAAGACGGAGGTAAAATTAAAGGATCATAAAGGAACGTACCCCTTCGAGTGCCGCTAAGTATAACGGGAGGTCTTTTTAGTGTCCGGATGACGGCTCTGGCTTCTGGCTCAAGCTTGGCTTCTGGCTTACGCCCACAATGGGAGCTAAAAGCATTTTATGCTTAACACCACTGTGCCTATACAGTAGAAAATTAATTACCATCTGCTGAAGCAATGTACAAGTGGAGTCAATGCGAAGAAGTTCAGAAATATAGACGCCTTCGAAGTTTCTCTATATGTTCAGCTGAAGTAGCCGCACGGTTTTGTGTCGCAATGTAATAACAAATATTTCTTTTCAGCTAGCATAACGTAATATTCTATTTAGTATTTTAGTAATGAGTCGTAAAGACTTATGCTTTATTAAACCATGTTTTTAACCAGGTAGCGACAGATGCCATAGCTTGTATCTGCCATAGCTGTTGCCAGCTATGGTATCAGGTACCATAGCTGGTTTACCATGGTGAAACGTGACAATGGTGAATGCCAGCCTTAGAGCACAAAGAAAAGTCATGCCCCGCGCACCGAGTTACATTGTGTCACAGTGTTGTTGACCCTGTATCACAGTGTAACTCAGTACGCCACCGTTTCACGCTGTCCTTGTCTGAGTTGTGCTCTAGATGCAGAAGGTTGCTGACTTCTCAGTATTGCGCCTTCATGGCTGAACTCGCTCCCTTTTGCTCTTCTGTTTCTTTCTTTACTTCTTACTGTTCTCCTCCACGATTGATGTTGGTGGAGGAAGGAGGCTAATAGTGGAGGAGGAGGCAACGATGCTGTCGGTGGAGGTTGGGCGAAGTGTAGATAAAGTTCACGGTAGTTGCTGCGCTGAGTTGCTACCCCCAAGGTAGTTGCTGCCCTGACGAAAAGAAGCCTGCTTATCGAAACGTCGGTTGTTGCGACGATCTCTGTTCAGCAATTTTCCATTAGTTCATGGTGTTGAAGTGCCGTATGATGGATCGTTCGCGTGCGAACGCAGGTGAACTTGCAAAATGGCATAGTATAAAACGATGTGGATTGCACTACTGTTTCTATATCCTAGCGAAGCGTCTGTCTTATTCCTTTTAATTTGCTACCTTGAAATTAAAGAAAACTCCTAATTAATATAGTGTATGAGTGACCTAAAGGGGCCCTTCATCACTTCTTAAACAAAGGCAGAAAGCGGTGCCGATCAGTCGTGGAGCTTCTTGAAAGCATGTGAGCATGTGAGCCAAACAATATGCACTGCACGCGGCACGCAACTCGCAATTTGGTTTCAAACACAGCTGGAAAGCGGCCGCTCTTCTTGCACCAAATGACGTCACTGGGGACATCGAATACATTGGCCTGAGGCATAAATATCATTGGATAATTTCACAACCGCGGGAAGATCATCTGCTATGCTCGATTTCATCGTTTTGAATTAAACAAATAAGAAAAATGTGCGTATCTATTTTAGAGGGAAACGAAAAAAATCACAGCATATCCACGGGGTGACTGATGATGAGTGGGCGAAGCTCCGGAGGGAATCATCGGTAAACCGTGAATCTTCCGTGTAATTCGCCCAGTCGATCATCATGTAAAGACGTCTTACGCAGCCCCTTACACAGGCCGGAACGCGCACCGCGTTTGCCGACGCCATCACATGACTGCTGAGAGAGTATAAGGCGGAGAGGCCACAGCGTCTTACACCAGCTTCTTACACGGGCCGTAACGTGCTAGCACAAACGCGTTAGAAACGCGCAGTCTTTCGTTAATGTTGGGTATTTAGTGTCATCGTGGTGCATGTATCTACGTGCGCTTCGTGGCGTAGTGGCTAGCGCCGCGCGTTCGGAAGCGAGGGGTCCCTGGTTCGATTCCGCGCTTCGGACACAACTTTCGGAATTTTTTAAAGATGCACACATCTCTATGGGACAGCGCCATCTAGGAAACTAGACGAGAAATGGAGATGACGACACAGAATGCGTACATCGCCATCTAGTGTATCGTCACCCAACTGCAGTTTGCATGCATCTCTATGGTACAGCGCCATCTATTGTATGCTAAGGGAGACGCTACTGGCTACGCAGGATGCATCGACAACCGAGAACCGCCCAGGTGATGCCATAAGGAGCTTCGCCCCTAAAAAATCAGGCGTGGTGCTGCTGTCGCTGACACCAATGACCTGCGGGGCTGTGGTGCCTCTGGAAAGCGGCTTCTGCCTCGGGGGTCCTCGCTTTCTCTTTCTCTTTATCTCTCTCGCTCTGTCGTAGTTTGTCTTTCTGTTACCCATAGAAAGCTGTGTCATCTCTCTTTCTCTTTCTCTGTGTATCTGGTTCTTTGTCTATCTCTATTTTCTCTTTCATTCGCCCATAGCAAGTCTTGTTGCAATCGCGCTATCTCCATCCTCTCTGTCTTTTTCTCTCTCTCTTTCTGTCTACCACAGAAAGTTGTGTTACAGTCATCGGTACAACGCGTGGTAGTTATAACGCTCGCCACCGGAAAGTGGGTACCGAGGTTCGAATGCCGCCTCGTGAAGAAAATTAGTTTATTTCTTTATTACTCTCTCTCCGTTTCTCTTTCTTTTTCTTTCTGCGCCACCTTTCCTTATTTCACACTCAGCCCACCGAGTTTTGAGCGGTCGCGGGCCCCGGATGGAACTTAAGCTTTAACAGCTCCGTTTTTAAAGGCACGTATAGGTGCACCCCCCCCCCTCACCCCGCGCTTCCTCCCCTCATACGTCATTAGCTGAAAGAAGAACATGCGCCTTCCAGCTGTGTTTGAAACCGAGTGGCGAATTCCCCGGGGCGTGCAGTGCGATAACATTGTTACGGGGAGTATTTATTAGGCGAGGGACAGCCTACAGTCGTCCGGACAAAACTGCTCAGAGCGCACCAGCTGTAAGGGCACCTCTAGCCTGTGCCCCACACCAACGTCTTCGTCGTCGTCGTAGCTGTGACATGACCCCCCGCCGGTGGTGCACCGTCCCGGTGCTGGCGTGTCTTAAAATGGCGCATCGGAATTGTATGGCTTGAGGCGCGAAACATGCACGATGTCACTGCGTGGTGTAGCAGTTGAGCTCTCATTTTCACAGAAGCCTCCCCGAATGAGCGGCACCGCTCTCTAACAATGCTCAAGAAGTGTTGCAGGGCCTCTTTGATTATTTTAATATGAATTTCATGTTTGTCATGTCCCTGACCGCAAGAACAACGGCGTTTTCCTTGACTTAACGTGCGCACCTAACGTGTTCGTGCCTTCCGCCTGTCTCGGGAACGTGGCGAAACGATTATGTTCTGCTGCAAAATGTTCGCAATAGAAGTTCTTTCTTGTGGAAGCAAGAGCTACGTTTTACTGTGCATAATGGTCTAAATGTAATGGGGGAAACAGACTGAAATTCGTGGCTAGCTGGCTAGCATCCAGGTAAGTATACCAGTAGGATGAATTCTTACGTTTTTTCGAGGTCTGGTATGGATCGTCAGAGTCAACAACTTCTGTGTGCGTGGTGACGCCAAAGAGAGGGTCTCTGAGGTTGTGGACTTCCATGGCGTGCTCGTAGGCGTAGCGGAGCTCCTCCTGGCGAGGCATGAATATCGCCCCTGCATTGGACAGCAAAGTGGTAGGCAGATGTAAATACACTTGTCCGCGTGACTTTCTCCGTGTCATTGTTATTGTGATGATATCATTATTAATATTAAATGTGGAAATAAATCAACAAAGAATAACGAGAAAATTAAGGGAGCGAGCTGAGAACTGCACCGAGAGGGGCTCGACATGTCCCTACTCTTTCGGGAGGTGCTAGTAGGGAGGAGGAAACAGACACGGGAAGTGAAGTTAGGAAAAAGAAAACGAAAGCATAAGGAATAACAAATGTCGGAAAACACACACTATTCTTTTCCAGAATGGCGCAAAAGCGGTACTTGTGTGTGTTTCCTTCGTGTTTCCACTAGTCTTACACACACACACACACACACACACACACACACACACACACACACACACACACACACACACACACACACACACACACACACACACACACACACACGCACACACACACACACACACACACACACACACACACACACACACACACACACACACACACACACACACACTTTAGGGAGCAAAGGAAACGACTGCCATAGCTGTTAATATCTCAGTGTCGGAAGACACGGCACCGCAGGCGGCTATGAGAGCCACGGGTAAGGGCCGCTGCTTTTTTCTTCTTCAAACACAACATCAAAACCACCATTGGCTCTAGGCATGTTACGACGACATAAATGTTGCACCCATAAGGAATCTCAGCAAGATAGCCATATATTGCCAAGGAATGCGTTTTAGAATTGAGACGTTGACATCTATAAATGGATGCTCCTCTGTTCTTACCTTAAGTGGGTGTACATACGTGATAGTTATGTCCTTTTGATTGTTACGTGTAAATTCAGGACGACGCCGCGAGCAATGGAACGGAAAACGGTAGGTGTAACATTAAGGGACAAGAAGAGTGCGGTGTGGGTTAGGGAACAAACGCGCGTGAGCGACGTATTAATAGAACGGTTCTCCAGCGCGAGCAGTCGGTATTTCTCAATCAAGAAACTCGCTAGAAGACGCTGTGACGCCAGCCGGCGTTCCGGGGACGCCGGTTCCAGAGAGACAAACGCCAGGAGACGCGCTATCTTTGTTTTCCTTCATCCGGGTGATCACGAGGGTCACGTGATCATTCTGACTGTATATATTGCACGACGAAAACATTAAAGGGGCTTTTTGTTCTTGGTCACGATGTAACGAGCGTCTGTCGATCATTCTGACGAGCATGACATGGTGTCAGAAGTGGGGTCCGAACCCACGCCCTCTTACGAGGACCAGAGCTTTGATGGCTGGCAGTCCCAACAAGGGCGTGCGCAAGTTACGCACGACGTAACTGGTTTGTTGTGAACTGCTGTCTTTCCAAGATATTTTAGCGTCAAACTTTCCGATCGTACGGATGCTAGTATTGCTCGGTCCTTTGAGATCGGTTGCGTTTTCCAGAGAAGGCGGAAGAAAAGGATAATTTTCACCGACGACTGTCACCTCGGCTCCCGTATCCACTTTCATGCGGAGCGTCTGGTTGTTTATCTTTACCGTGACGAAATGTTCAGATTGTGTGTTCGCACGTTGCTCGACCGTGCTAATAAACTTGCTATCAGCTTCGGCGATGCCACCAACCTCTCCTTAAATTACATTTATTAAAAAAAAAGAAGAAATTTACATGGACGGGCCATGTAATGCGAAGGCAAGACAGCCGTTGGTCATTAAGGGTAACCGAGTGGATCCTTAGAGAAGGCAAGCGTGACAGGGGGCGGCAGAAAGTTAGATGGGCAGATGAGATCAAGAAGTTTGCGGGGATAAATTGGGCACAGTTAGCACAGGACCGGGATAATTGGAGGTCTATGGGAGAGGCCTTTGCCCTGCAGTGGGCGTAGACAGGCTGATAATGATTGTTACGTGTGGTCTGGCGCGATCTGTCCGCACGATGCATGTGGCAACCGCCGCCTTGGGAGCATCTTGTCAGTCGACTTTGTTATTTTGATAGTAAAGCTTTCATTTAGAGTTTCGCCTCGTTCTTGCTATTCTATGCATGCACTATGTGTAATTTTGTTCTTATGGCACTGCCAACATTGTTGATTTGTTTCTCATACTGAACCATGTATGTAAAACATTGCATCCACCCAAGAGGCGAATAGTAGGCAGCCGGCGTCTTATTCGTGCGCGAACTTTTTCTTACGCCACATCACTAAATGAATTGCCAGTGAATGACAAGACAGTGACAAAGCGCAATGATTGTCGCGGAGGCTGAAGGAGCAAAGCACTAAACGCGACCGCAGAGAGCACGTGGTGTATGAGCTCTGTACCTTACGGATAAAAAAAAAAGGACGCTCGCATCTTCCTACGGGGGGAACTCGAGTAAATGCGTCGCAGAGTGGTGGGGGTATCGCGTGAATGTTGCGTAATTGGGTATGGTTTGGGAATGCTTAATTGTTATTTCGTCTTTATTATTCTTGAGCAAAGCGTCAAGTCAAGCGAAAGCCAAGACGCCCTTGACTGAATTCCGAACGCGCACTCCGCCGCTTATATACACACCGCCCTCGTTCGAGGGAGAGGAGTATGGGGGAGAGGTCCGCACCCCCACTGCGCATCCTCGGCTTGCTGAACGCCCGCCTGGAGCGACAGTTTTGCGGGTGTCTTCCTGGGCCGGCACGAGACGAGCCGAGCATGCGCAGTGGGGGTGTTGACGGCGTCGCCGGCCGCCGACGCCGAAGCGCGACATTGTGCGGCTAAAAAAATGCTCCGCATTTAAAACTGGAAAATGAGGATGGCTTCCTGATAGCAGTGCGTTATTCCTAACTGCATAATGCAGTATGTTAATGCACCGCCGAGCAATATTGCCGCGTTAAATTACAGCCTCGTCATGTGAGTTCTGAAGAAGCGGGAAGTCCTGCGGTGGCGCTATTGCACTCCATACCTTTTTCCAAGTCACACACATCTTTCTTGCATTGATAGGAATGTATGCGCATGTCATTATTCGTTCTTTTTTCCTTTTTTGCGATGTTTGCTACTGCCGTGACACTTCGCGTAAAGACGAACATCTAAACCATTTCTATATATTCGAGCCTTACGCTGCGTTTCTTCCTTTTCCTTACTTCTTCATGCATCTACTGAATAATATTAAACAGCGAAAACAGCAGTGCGCATAAAATCGAATCAGATGTAAAAAGAAAAAAAAAACGACAATGTAACTGAAGTAAGATTTCGGAGTTTTGGACGAAAAAGTATTTACGCTTGCTAACCACGCTTCAGAATGTGGCTTGCCTCAAAGAAAATCCTTAAACGCCTATTAAAATGCAACCCTGGCATCATTTCCAGTGGTCGTTAAGATGGGATCATTTGCGGTTGGTGTACAGCCGTTGGAACTGGCATATAGATGAATGCCGATGGGGGTTTGCCTTCTTAATGTATATACATATGTGCACGTTAAAATAAGTCAGGAAGTATAAAAAAAAATAAACATACAGATGAAGGAATCAGACCTTTGCAGCCTTCCCCCGATGGCTCAACGGGCCGCAAACGTAACCACGCTCAATCCGTGCTATGAGAACTTTTCTTTCCATGAAATTGGGCAAACATTTTTGCAATGCTGTGAACTGCGTTCGTGTGTCACGCGTTCGCGCACGGACGCAAGGGAATACTCTCAGGCAGCTTACACTGCATGCTAAGTATACGATTTTTTTTTTTTCTACTATTCTTACAGCGTCGGTGTCTTGGAACAAGAAGGCCGGAGGAAATGTCTGCGCGGCGGTTCGGGTCTCCATGCGAAATTGAAACAGCCTCTCACGTGCTAACCAAAGAGAGAGAGAGAGAGAGAGAGAGAGAGAGAGAGAGAAGGTTTCATTTACCGCACCGGCTTTCGAACGCTGCGTCTCGCATAACCGCAGACGCAGCGCTGCACCGCGCTGGCTCAACACCACCTAGAAAAAGAGCGTTGGCTGGCTTCATGTACTGGGCTCGCAGAAAGAAGCAGAAAGACAAACGATCAGCGAGTCGGTCGCGGAACGGGCAAGAACGGCTCTGCGCGCGCGGTAAACACACGAGGCAATATTTGAAAAAGTAGCGAGAAAAACGAGCACGAAAGCACGGCGTCGTGGGGAAAGGTCGGTGTTGGTGCCGCCGCAATGCTTTCAAGGACCCCCCCTCGTCGTTCCATTCGCGAAACAGAGCCGGAGTCCTTTCTCCGAGGCATGGCAAATGAGCCGTGAATGTTGCGCGCGCGCGCGCGGCTTCAACGGGCCGAATCGGCGCAAGCTGTGCTCGTGACGGCCCGTATAAGAGGCAGCCTGCTCTCTAGTTGATAGCGCAGGTGGGCGATCCTTATGTGGGGGAATAGTAAGAAAGAAAACGTGTACGCGGGAAAATCTTAACAAAATAAGATACTGTCGGCGCCGCAGTAGTCCCTCTGCTTTTTGCTCGATGGAGCGGTTAAGGCACCGCACTGAGACGTTGAACAAACGCTTCCTTTCCTTTCTTCGCCGCAGATGGTACTGCTGGCTGGAATTCGGGAGCCCTTGCGGCGCGCTAAATCATGCGAGAAATTTGCGTCGGATAGCGATGGAGCGCACTGTAACTCCATTAAACCTTAGGAACGAGGTCAGAAAAATAAAAAGGTGGGGGGGGGGGTCGCGCATGCTCGTTGTGTGCTTTTCCAAAGTCGTGTGCTTAGGGCTGACACTCACGATGCGGGCTCGCAAAGACAAACGAGCTCTCATTGAGAGATATTCATTACGGGATGCCTATTGGACATTGTTTATGGTGCAGGGAGAATTAAGTTGAAAAATCTGCAATGACACAAAGTTGAGTTAGTCGGTATGAATTTTTAATGAAAGAAACTAAAACACGCAAACACGGACGCAAAAGAGAAAGAGACAACACAAATGCCGCCTGTGTTGTGCGCTTCTCCACTCTTGTATCTGTGTTTGTACGCCTTTTCATTGAGGAACTTGACGCCACGAGGACAGGACGTTCGACATATTAGTCTGCGAAATCGCATAGCGAAAGTTGCTGTACGGGTACAGGACGATAACACATGCTATAATGTAGGTGCCGTGCGCAGTTTTCTCAAATAAACCTAACAGTTTTGTTGGGAGGTATTTTGTTCCGTTTGCAGATTCTACATGGTAACGACTGTAGCAGCGCTTAACTCATTCTGGAGTGTTGTGTCCTATAGACGGGCAGCTCTGCGCTGCACCATGCGCTGCACTGCTCGCCTGCCCTGGCTAAGTTGCGTTCTGCACGCAGTGCTTGTCGAGTTGTCCGCATTGCGCTTTCAACGAAAGCGGTGGGGTGTTAGCTTGATGACCCTCGGAAGGCACTTCGTTTGTTTGACGTTATCAAACACGATACATAATGACGAGTGATGAGGTTACCATAATTTACAATTACTGAAGTGTTGGAACTGGAAAATATGTTACCCTCACGTTGATTTCCTGGCTTTCTTTGTGTACTTGTTTTATATGCAGTTCTCCTGAACTACCCAAAATATTGCTTACGTAGTCGTGATAGTATATAAAGCTTTCCCGAACAGAGCGCAGGCACTTTTTTTTCCTTTATGGATAACTTCCCAGAACGGGGCGGCTCTGGTAAAGAAAAGGCTTAGAACGTTCGACGAAGGCGATGCCCTGAGGTTTCTATTTTGCTGCGGCCGTTAGGAAATTTTCCGCGCTAAGGTGAAACGATTTCTGCCTCAAAAACGCTTGGTTTTCGTTCGGTTTCGGAAAATTGCGAGGGTGATTTCTTTTCTGCTTCCTCGCTTCCTGAACGGACTGATTGCGAAAGCGTAGTTACTCGGCGAGCCGTTTTATTGGTGAAACTGAGGCGAGTACGTGACCGCGCCGATGGTGCAGCAAGTACACGATAACGTAGTGAGCCAATTCTTTTATTGCGGAGCCAGCGCAGGTAATTCTGGGAATCGTTTCAGGAGAACTTACGCCACGCTGGCCCATATGATGTCAATATAAACTGAACAGTATTAAGACAGCCAGACATTTATATTGAGTTTTGGTCGGCAGTGTAACATGTAGCAACACAGTAGCTCCTGCACTCGTACGGGAAGCTACAGGGGCGAGGGGGGGAGGATGATGGGACGGGGGCAATTATTAAGTTATAGCTCATATAGTGCTGTCCAAGGAGGCGACGGAAATCACAGTGTAAAATCTACTTACCGTAAAGGTAACTGGCGCACCACGGTCACGAAAAAGATAATAAATTCTGAAGAGTCATGTGGCAAAAGCAAAAATTTGTGGACTTCGGGCATGAGGAGTGGGGCATCGCACGATCTTGAACATCTGGGAATCTTTAAAGTGCACTCAGTTCACGATTCAGCGGCGTCTTTGCATTTCGGCTTGATAAAAATGCAGGCGCCGCGGCCGGTATTTGATGCCACAATTTCTTCTTTAGCGGTGAAGCGTCACAGATGCTAAGCAACGCCTCCCCGCCTCCATTTTTCGTTCGTCGGGCGACTGGGTGAAGTACATGCTAGTACATTATATATTCCAACATTTTGTCTTTATCTGTGTGCAGGCTGCGTAGGGGGGCTTAGGTTCTTCTTCCAGTGTGTCGAAATTTATCTTTTTTTTTGAGCAAATTTTATTTGACAGAGACGCACAGCGTGGTCGGCTTCACAGTGTAGCTGACGTGGTGAGTGGCAACAAAATATTTATTTATTTATTTATTTATTTATTTATTTATTTATTTATACTTATTGCAGCCTCGACGAGGCTATTGCAGGAGGGGACAACAACAACAACAACAACAACAACAACAACAACAACAACAAAAATGAGGGAAAGTCTCTCATGATTCTTGCAGCGATCGGAGACTTTTCTGTGTCAATTTTACAAGAATGCCCTTGGGGCTCACCTCACAACTCTTCTCCCCGCATACTTCTGGAACTTCTTGTTAAACGTTTCCGCGAAAATCGCTGATGCAGCTTAAGACGGCGAAGAAGGTTGTGCAGAATAATGGGGGCATGATCGCTAGAGTTAACGCGTCGCATCAACCTTATGGTACACCGATCTGATGAGGCGCTCGGAATACCAATGACACTGCTGTGAAGGGTGAATTAAACTGAAGAGGGGTGAGTCACATGACGTGCATCACGCATGACCTGGCGTGTCTCATAGATAGAGCAGCGCCTAGAGAGACGGCTACCATTGAGCGGCTTCCAACACCTGCACTTGTAGACCGTAAATTGCCAAGTACATTCTCCAGCTGTATATATTTCTTTTCGCACAATAGGGACTGTGACACAAGCAAGCCCTGTCGCATAGTAACTATCTCGATGCGCAAGGAATTGCGACAGGCCCCTGTCACAATCATGTGGCCTCCGCAAATAATATGTAGGAAGTCATCTACTTGCCTGCCCTTTGACCTCTTGAAGCGCTTGAATGACGATACCAACAGCATACGATGGCTGCTAGTTCGTTAGTCCTGGCTGTCGTCGGGTTAATTACAGGAAACATTGATGTTTATTTCACTACACAAGTTTTTAAAGAGTTTAGCGAATCCTACTTATCTAAATGTTGCGGCAGCGGAAACAATCCTGCGAGCTTTTGCGTCCTCCGCCTCTCCTCCCTTCACTCCCCTCCCCACCTCTTTCTTTCTTTCTTTCTTTCTTTCTTTCTTTCTTTCTTTCTTTCTTTCTTTCTTTCTTTCTTTCTGTCACGAATTACCGCCGGAGAAGATCTCGGAGGGTTGTACTACCGAGCGTGGGAGAGGGAGTGAGAGACGCTTGACGACCGTAGCGTTTTGTCACAGCAAACCAAACTTTTATCCCACGGCAAACGCACACCCAAAAGTGAACAAAATATATACAAGCCAAGAATCTAATCAACACAGAGATGCTTACTAATCTAAATTAATGATGGGGTTAAGTCTCAATTTGGCGTATTGCTTAGTCCTGAGTCTGGCCACTGTGGCCCCGCCGACGCCGACGCGACGAACACGTGGAAAGTTCTTACGTTGCGGGCGCGGTCCCCACTCGTCGTCACCAAGTCCGCTGCCGGTGTAGAGACTGGTCGGGCGGAAGTCGTCGCTGTCCTTTACGACGGCTAGAAGAGACCGCTTGCTTCC
Organism: Hyalomma asiaticum; assembly: GCA_013339685.2. Lineage (NCBI taxonomy): Eukaryota > Metazoa > Arthropoda > Arachnida > Ixodida > Ixodidae > Hyalomma > Hyalomma asiaticum. The sequence goes on along the minus strand of CM023483.1, from coordinate 5,786,230 downwards.
GAAGCCGTCGCCCCGTCTCCACTGATGACGTGGCCTGACCAAGGGTTAGGCCTAGCCGCCAGGCTAAGTACGAGTACGGTCCCCCGCTCGCAGTGGTGACGCGTCACGCTGGTGAATTTCTGCTGGCCGACCTTCGAAGGGGGAGTGTTGGCGGCGCGTCCGGAACCCTCGGCTGCAGCACCTCCGCGGAGCCTCGCTCGAATCTTGGCCGAGGTCTACAGCTACGCCCCGGAGTACCAGCGTCTCGGGCTCCTGAGCTGAACGCCCGCCGTTCCCGTCGACAGAGCGAAGCTGCCGATGCGTCCTTCTTCGGCCGTAGCCAAGCAGACAATCCCCCTGCTCAGCGCTGCTGCGCCCTTTTCATGCCTCGTTTCACGCGCCACGAGCGCACGTGCTGCTTCATCGGCGGACGGTCTTCGCCGTCGTCGTCGTCTGCTCTGCGCCGCCTCCCTTTGACTCATGACATGGGCCCATCTTTTCAGGAGTTTTTTCCCTGAAAAAACTCCCACTGCCGATCCTTTGCGGGTGGTGACTGTGACTCTGCTGTGGCATGGGTGCTGCTTGTGTTGACGTAGTATGCACCTCACTTCACTGTCTCACACAATACACTACGCACACTACCTCGTTCGCACACTGCGCACATTGTTCACCACATTTGAGCGTTCACTGAGTTCACACTCTCAGGCCACACGCGCACGTCACCCGCGAATTTCGCAAGTCACGTTGCACCACACACCAATTCACCACCCATAACACTAATACAACGTTTACTTTTACCCCGACTGAATGTTCAGAAAGTTTAAATTGCTGTCCTCTATTGGTCTATACACGCCTCTTACACCAACTGAGCATACAATGCTCAAAAGAAGTCAATAACTCCCAAAGCCTCAAAGAATATTCATCACTTTCACTTGCAACTCGTCACACTCCTGCCTCAATGAGTATAAACTGCACAAAAGAACTCAATAATCACTCCAAACCTCAAAGAGTATTTATCACTTTCACATCGTTTTCATCCTATTATCCCAATCACTGAGTGTACAAAATGAGACACGAAATCAGCACTAGTTCAGTAGCATCGGAGCATATTCAACACATTCACTTCCAGATTATACATTAGCATCACCACTATCTTCCCCTTCTCTCAAATCATTGGCTACCAACGGAGCATACACTGCCTTGCTGCAACAATACATTGTGGTATGCCTATTGCCTCATTGCTCTATAGCGCTCTTACTATACTGTCTTTCACCGCTACCTCTATACACAAGATTGACAATAACATTCTTCCCTTTCCATTTACACCTCTAAATCTCTACAGGCTATGTCTGCGTCCTTTCAAAGGCTTCCATGTTCCTTTCCTTTCAACCACCTCTAACACCTCGTGCTTCGTTTTTTCTTTTTTCCTTACTCCTATGTCATTTTTTTTGCTGTTCCTCCTTTCTCTTTAGCTGGATCGATGCTTTATCTTATCTCATCTATCTGCGCCCTTTCAAATCTTTCCATGTTCTTTCAAAAACCGGTATCCCTTAAGATCTCCCGCTTTATTTTTTTTCTCTTACAGGCCTCTAAAACCGTTCTATTGGTTTTTGTATCATTAAGTGCTCCAGCTCCACTATTGTACATGCTATAAGTTACCTATCTCTCTTCTACCTTTCCAGTCACTTTCCTATTCATTGTCCTTTAAATCTCGCCAAGCTCTTTCTCTTCCCTAACAACTAAACAGTACTTGCTATAATTTCTCTGATCTATTTTTCCCGTCCGTATGTCTTTGTCCTTAGTCCTGTCCCTGTTCATTTCCATCAAAGGCTATCCTTTCCTAAACCCGCTTTCTTTTCTTTAGTGGCCAGAGAAAAAACCTCTCCGCATTAACTCTCGGCTTTCTCCCAGTCGACAGCTCGCGCCACTCTCTTGCGCGCCTCCTCGCATGTGCTCGTCGCCTCAAACGCTCGCCACGGCGGCGGCGTTTGTTAGCATTGTCAACCCTTCTCCGGCGTTTCTTTGCTGAATTCCCTCGAGAACGCCTGGTGTGGCCGCTGCATTTGGTATCTTTCTGTGTCAAGCGCCTCATCAAACAATTCTCTGTCGCGCGGCTCCTTGCCGCGCACCGTCGCGACCACCTTGTGCAACGCCTGCGTTTGTCCTCTTTCCAACGAAAACGCGCCTTGAAAACACTCTCTCTCGCGCGTCCACCTCCTGCACGCGCTCGCGAACCCCTTGTGTGGGTGCTGCGTTTGTGCTCTTTCCGACACAAACGCCTCTTCTGAGCCGCTTCTCTTATGCATGTACTAAACGCATGCTGTCTCCGACGCAGTTCGCTGCGTTTTCGCCCCTCTCTAGTTCGCGTTCTTTGACGCGTCTTACAACTAAGTCCTCTAAGTCCTCCGTTGGCAGCTTCCGCGACTGCCTGTTCATCAACTGGGACGTCCCCACTCCCACTGCTGTTCCGCCTTTTCTCATTTATCTCTTTCTCATTGGGGACTCCTACTTCACCATGCTCGCTCTCGAGCACGGCACAATTTTCGCACGGATCGTGACTCGATGTCACGTCCTTCACTGTGGGGCTCTCATCAGAACAGACCCCGTCAAAACTCCATTTGCAGCAACCTGCAATACGCCCTCCGTCAAGTATGTGCTTGCAGCGACCTGCAATGCACTCTACGTTGTCCTCCTGCACCAGCGGTGGGTGCGCTTTCTCCTCCGCTGCGCTCAACAGCTCTTGGGCGCCTACGCCCGCATCATCAATAAACTCTTGGGCGCCTACGCCCGCATCCTCAATAAACTCTTGGGCGCCTACGCCCGCATCCTCAACCTCCGACTCGAGCTCCTCTAGGCTTGCGGTAACCGCGCCGCACTCCTCCGACTCCACCGAGACGATCTCCTGACTCGCCTGAATTTCCGGAATTTCGCTAGCTTCCGCCTCATGTCCACAAATTTCAACTGATTGCACCACTGGCAAATTTACACATGATGTCTCCTCCCTTTTCCGGTACATCAGCTTTCCTTCGGCCTCAGCTATCTGTTGTTTTAGTAGAGCTACCATTGCTTCATGCTCTCGCTCCCGTTCTTTTTGGGCATCTTCAAATAACCTCAGCACCTCCTTTCCTGACAGGTTTCTACTCTTAGCTATCGCCGCCAAACGTTCCCAATCCATCTTCGCAACCCCCGACGATCATTCGTGACTGGGCCTGGAGGTGTTAATCCTGGCAGGCTCGCCAATTTATGTCACGAATTACCGCCGGAGAAGATCTCGGAGGGTTGTACTACCGAGCGTGGGAGAGGGAGTGAGAGACGCTTGACGACCGTAGCGTTTTGTCACAGCAAACCAAACTTTTATCCCACGGCAAACGCACACCCAAAAGTGAACAAAATATATACAAGCCAAGAATCTAATCAACACAGAGATGCTTACTAATCTAAATTAATGATGGGGTTAAGTCTCAATTTGGCGTATTGCTTAGTCCTGAGTCTGGCCACTGTGGCCCCGCCGACGCCGACGCGACGAACACGTGGAAAGTTCTTACGTTGCGGGCGCGGTCCCCACTCGTCGTCACCAAGTCCGCTGCCGGTGTAGAGACTGGTCGGGCGGAAGTCGTCGCTGTCCTTTACGACGGCTAGAAGAGACCGCTTGCTTCCGAAGCCGTCGCCCCGTCTCCACTGATGACGTGGCCTGACCAAGGGTTAGGCCTAGCCGCCAGGCTAAGTACGAGTACGGTCCCCCGCTCGCAGTGGTGACGCGTCACGCTGGTGAATTTCTGCTGGCCGACCTTCGAAGGGGGAGTGTTGGCGGCGCGTCCGGAACCCTCGGCTGCAGCACCTCCGCGGAGCCTCGCTCGAATCTTGGCCGAGGTCTACAGCTACGCCCCGGAGTACCAGCGTCTCGGGCTCCTGAGCTGAACGCCCGCCGTTCCCGTCGACAGAGCGAAGCTGCCGATGCGTCCTTCTTCGGCCGTAGCCAAGCAGACAATCCCCCTGCTCAGCGCTGCTGCGCCCTTTTCATGCCTCGTTTCACGCGCCACGAGCGCACGTGCTGCTTCATCGGCGGACGGTCTTCGCCGTCGTCGTCGTCTGCTCTGCGCCGCCTCCCTTTGACTCATGACACTTTCTTTCTTTCTTTCTTTCTTTCTTTCTTTCTTTCTTTCTTTCTTTCTTTCTTTCTTTCTTTCTTTCTTTCTTTCTTTCTTTCTTTCTTCTTCTTCTTTCTTTCTTTCTTTCTTTCTTTCTTTCTTCTTTCTTTCTTTCTTTCTTTCTTTCTTTCTTTCTTTCTTTCTTTCTGCTGATTCTGCTACATACCGATTGGATATGTAGCAGAATTATACAGATTATACAGTATAGCATTATACTGTATAGATTATACAGATTATACTGTAGCACATTATACTGTGCGATTAGAAAGGAAGCAAGAAAGGCAGAAAAGAGCGCAGTCCAGTCTTTCTTCTTTTTCTTGTTCTTCATTGTTTTTTTTTCCTGCTTCCTTTCTACTCGCGCAGTATAATACCCGTTCGGCATGAACCAACCAGCCTGCAAAAGGTTTTTATGCTACATACACGACACAACATGCGTGTACAGCGGGATAGTGTTGATTCTTATATGGCCCACATGCACACACACTGGAAGAGAAACAGAGTGCTCGAAAAAGTAGATGATAATTACGGTAGTCACACAGATACGCTTCGTATCGACTTAAACAGCCACCGACATCTGAAAGAAACGAAGTGATAACGTGCATTAAATTACTTCATGATTTGAAGTCCTATAGCCTACCTGGCATGCAGATTATTACCTCTGCCTCATCTCTATATCGCCACTTCATTTGTCGGATTTATGTCGAAGCGAGTAAAATGAAGAAAAAAGAAAAAATTGCAGGACTTAGAAAGCCTGAACATCTGCTACCATTGAGTATATTGTCTCGCATTCTTTTTCTTTTTTTTTTACTCCATCCATAGAGAATGAGTAAGTCCGAATTGCGAAAAGGTCACGCGTGCAGCCGTGTCCAGAAGCTATAACGAGAGAACTGAAGAAAAGATTCTGGATCTCGAAGGACCACTTAACGTCAGCGGTGAATGAAAGGCCAATTTGCCAAGCTGAGAGAAAAAAGAGGAAAAACGGAATAGGACGAAGCAAAGTGGACTCAACACGAAAGGAATAATGGTCACTCCTCGGTCGGGCCGCTGTGGGAACGAGCGGGGGAGAGAGAAACAGAGGGAGAGAGATAGAAGTCCAGGGTGGTCACTTTGCGGAAATGAGCGCTCCTTAATATCACCATCGTGGCGGTTCTCTTCCAGTAGCCGGCGGCCGCTTCTCGGGACAGCTTCTTCGTCGGTCCCCGTCAAGAGAAGACACCAGCAGCTTCGGTGCCGCTTTCATTGCTGGCGCTTTTGGCTTTGTTATCTTGTTTTTCGCGCCCCCGTCAGAGCAGAAGAGCGAGTAGCGAGTTGACATTACGTGCACTGTAATGCACTCTCCGATGAAAGGGAATACCCGGGTGTGTTCGGGAGGTTGCACGTTACGACGACCTGCCACAGAAGACGAGCCCCCTTTTCTTATTGCATCCGGTGAAGTGGAAAGACAGACTCTGAGTGGGAGAGAAAGGAACCAATAAAAAGAAAGGTGGAGCAATAAGAAAAGATTGCGCGGAAACCACCGGCTATGATTGTCAATGCACGCAGATAGCGGTGCGCCTCATGAGAGCTGCTCAATGTATTATGTAAATGATGGACATAGCAGTGTCTCCTTGTTGCAGTGAGTTATACACATGGATAGCGTTTGTTGGTTTATCGTATAATTCTTTATAGGGAGCAGAGCCGGCAATGAGCACATATCTGAAATTGGTGTAAGCAGATGGCATGCGCGTCTCGTATACATGTAACAGCGCATTTGGCGACGAAAGTGCCTCGAAACTCTAGTGTCTGGTGAAGTTTGCGGTCGGTGGGTATCCCAAAATATGCGTGACCTTGTGCAAGGTCAGCTTGTGTAACTATCGAGTTAATAAATTAGTCGACGCACCCTATGGAATTCGCTCACTTGGCCACGACACGGATTGCATGATAGACACACCGACTACTGTGAAACTGTCACTTTACTGGTGACGCCGACCAACGAGGCTCACCGCACCAGAACACCCGGGAAGGAAAGCATATAGAGGTTTACGTTAATAGAGAAGCGCTAGTAACGAGCTGCATTCATTTATTCAGGTACCGTTTCTTGCAATACCGTGTAGTGATGGAAAGAAGAGAGTAAGCTTTGACTGCGCACGACGCGACACATCTTCCCGGCCATCCTCCACCCATTTTCTGCAATCGTGAAGGACGTGCACAGTGTCGAGGATCACTTCGGACAGAAGCTATATCTCAAATGCCTCCCTTTGTAGGACTCACAGGAAGCGGAATTGGGAGTTGAATTAGGACACATCTAGTAGTAGGCGAAAGTGAACGTAATGCCGGAACTACGTCCGCAAAAGTCGCTCGACTTACATAACAAACAACCGGCATGCATTAGGGGTCACCAAGAACCGGACATGCTCACGATGAAATCTTGGTAAATGAGGTGGTACTGAGAAACACGTACATAATCACCGTGCTGTCGACACGGATGCGCGCACGACGCACGACGTGCACATCGCTTCCGGTACCAGGCTCAGTCGCGAGAAGAAAAGAGCAAGATTTCAATGCTCAATGCACTTTTTTGGCGAGGAACAGTCGGGATGCAAATCATCAAGAAAAAACAAGGGATGCTGTACGTGCGCTTCTGCGGGCATGGTAGTCTCAAACAAACTACGAATCTAACGCGCGGCCAGGCCATATATTATTCACTATAGACCTCCGAAGGGGCTTGCGCGATCGGGCGCATACGCTGTGTGTGTTGGGTCCGAGCTGCTTGCTTGTCCGGCCGGCCATCGGGGCCGCCTGGAACGCGCTGCTTCGTTCGGTTTACAGTTTTATGACCACGTTACGTGGGGTGCGCCGCGCCGGACATCCGGCTTTATCGCTTCAGGAGATCTTGTAGCATCTCCAGGAAGCTAGCGCATCCATCGGAGACGTGTATCGAAGAAAGTCACGGTGCCACTGCGGCAGCACCGACGGAAGAACGACTGTATCACTGTTATGACCATTGTTGTCGGCATTCCCTGAGGTGTTTCCGGTTTGTTTGCAGCGGTGATGGGACAGACAAGTGTGTCTGCGCATGCGTAGTACAAATAAGGGGCGGGGGGAGCAGGCGCCTCGATAGTCCTTTCTGTAGACGCGTCCAGGCAGATGCGAACACATGAATTGCGTGCATCAACGGGCAACGGGCTTGAAAAAGTAAGATGACGCTTGTATAGTTTCCTACGTGCGGGCTAGTGCTTGCATGCTGAGGTTTGGTAAGCAATGGCTCACGGAAGCAAAGCAAGCTAAAAAAAAAAAAGGACGAAGGATCCTATGAGCCTCTGCGTGTAGCCTCGCGGAATTGTACGGATGAGGTTTCTTGGATGACAGTAAGTGTTCTGAAGAAAACAAACAAAAACAATAACGGTCACGAATGGCTGCAGGTGAAGCAGGGGTGAGCGAAGAAATTGCAAGGTGTCGTTCGGGAGGTTACCGTTGATTGTCCAATTTATTTTGGATACATTGTTATTGCGGAACCAACAATATTCACGGAAAAATAAACGACTCAACCATTTGTACCGCAGCGAAGAAGACTGTTTTATATACGATTTACAAAATGCGACATTGTTCGCTTTCAACTTCTATGTGAGCATATTGTAAATATGACGCAGAAAGCCTGCGCAGACGGTGCAGCATCAAGAGTGCAGCAAAATCTAGAGCTGGAATACCATGGCCTGCTCAGCGTTCGACCGGCGATCGTATGTGCTTTAAATCAACTTCGCTTATAATTGACTGCTGCTCGTGGGGTACGCCTTAAATCTACTCATGGACGACCAAAACCATCAAAGGGAACACGCGATGCCCGAGACTCAGCTCCCGCTTTATACTGAAACCATCGTGTGATTGCCACTGCTGCACCACACACCGCAAACCGTTAAAAAGCTTTCGAGATGCGACTGACTATATCGCGCTCTGGAGCGAGCTTGTCTCGTCAATTATTTTAGTGAGCCAGTAACATTGCCACTGGACATGTTAGGTCGCAGTCCACATGTAGCGGCTCGAGCCATATCATAATTGCGTCATTCCATCGGTTATGTCTTATTCATTAAACAAAGCGTCTTTAGAAGACCGATAAATTAAAAAAAAAGGTACGGTAGGTGTGCTGCGCCTAACCGCATACAACCGGAAGTGCCAGCAAGGAGATCGCCATTCTACGCACACGAAATGAGCCAGCGTTCCTGGTTTAGCAGCCGGGTCAAACAACCACACTCTGCTTGACCATGACTGACCGATGAACCAATTATTAATTAATGTATGAAGCTTTCTTTTTTGTGCCGCTATGTAAGCTCATAGCGCTTATAAACACGCGGAAGCTTCCTCTTCGTATTGCTGCCATACTTGTACCAGTACAAACAAGCGACCCATTTTCGACCAAATTCTGTTATGTATATGTACCGGATAAGCAGCGCTGGGAGTGAACAATTCACGGAAGAGAGAACGAAATATACATTATATTGAATCTGAAGAGATAGCGGTGCCATCTTCCGCAGCCCTTTAGAGCGCTCTGCTTGGCGCTTAGCTAAATCCGCATGCAACTACAAACCTGCTTTTCCCACCCTGGAGTAAGAAGTTTTCTTCACTGCCTCACATCAGGGCACTAGCGCTCCGCGATTATGGTTTATGTTGTGACTATAAAGTATTGTTACGGATGAAGGATGTTTATTTACAAGTGACGGTCAGCGGGGATGAGGGATCGCCAAGGTAGATAGCCACGGAGATGGTACAATGGCGCACTCCACTTCGTCGTCCTCTTCTTCATCTCCCATCTCCTATTCTTTCCGTTACAATCCCCGTTTCGCAGACGAAGCCCACCGGGTGAGTCATTGTGCTGTGGTGGGATAGTAACGTTTGAGACGTGCAACGTGAGCGAGTTGCGTTTCCTGGAGCGCCTGTCTTTAGACAAAAGCCGCGCAAGTACATACGTAAGATCACTCAGGCGATCAAGCACAACGAACGGGCCGACATAATGTGATAGAAGCTTGCTGCACAAGCCACGCCTGCGCTGTGGGGTCCATAGCAGCACTAGATCACCCTTTTCAAACGAAACCTCTTCATGTGTGCTGTCATATCGTTGCTTTGAGCGACTTTGAGATGCCAACGTTCGGATGCGTGCTATTCGACGGGCTTCCTCGGCAAGGCAAAGTGTCTTGGCTACTGAATCTTCTGTGTCTAATGAAAACGGCAGAATAGTGTCAAGGAAGCTCCGCGGTGACCTGGCGTAGAGCAAATAAAAAGGGCTGTAGTCTGTTGTCTCATGCTTCGCAGTGTTGTAGGCGTATGTTATAAATGGTAGCACATCATCCCAGTTCTTGTGATCCGATGACACGTACATGGCTATCATGTTCGTCAAGGTTCGGTTCGTACGTTCAACAAGGCCGTTGCTCTGCGGATGATACGGCGTAGAGTGTCGAAATTGCGTTCCACATAGTCGAAGCAACTCCTCAACAGTGTCTGCCACGAACTGACGACCACGGTCGCTTATGATCACGCGAGGTGGGCCATGGCGTAAGACGACATAACGCAACAAGAAAGATGCGACGCAAGCAGCGGTAGATGACGGTACTGCCGCGGTCTCTGTGTAGCGTGTAAGGTGGTCCACACAAACGATGATCCATCGGTTGTTATTTGATGACCGTGGGAATGGGCCCAGCAGGTCCACGCCGACTTGTTCGAAAGGTGCATGAGGCGGAATGAGCGGTTGCAGAAGGCCTGGGGAAGCGGTTGAAGGTCTTTTGCGACGTTGGCATTGGTCGCAACTGGCCACATATTGCTTTGTTGTCTGACGCATGCGAGGCCAGTAAAAGCGCTCCTGAACCCGCTGCAGGGTGCGGGCGAACCCAAGATGACCGGATGTTGGGTCGTCATGCATCGCACGTAACACAGCAGTATGGAGGCTCTCCGGGACAAGAAGAAGAAAGCGAGCGCCACTTGCAGAGCGGTTAGCTTTGTACAACAAGCCGTCACGTATGGAAAAACCACCACTGGCTTTCGGATTGCGCGCCGCGACGAAGAGAGGCTCCAAACTGACGTCGTTACGCTGCTCCTGTCGGAATACGGTCACATCGGGAAACTCGGGTGTAATAGCTCCCAGGCAGTCGTCGAAAGCGTCCTCCTCAGAATGGGTCGTTGGAAGTGGTAAGCGGGAAAGACAATCAGCGTCAGCATGGCGGCGGCCGCTCCTATATGTCACCACGAAGTCATACTCCTGAAGTCGTAAGGCCCACCGTGCGAGACGACCAGAAGGATCTCGGAGACTGACAAGCCAGCATAATGAATGATGATCGGTGACTATCTTGAATGGGCGGCCGTAGATGTAACAGCGAAATTTCTGAACAGCGAAAACAGCTGCGAGACACTCCTGTTCAGTGACAGTGTAATTTCGCTCAGAATTACTCAAGCAGCGACTCGCGTAAGCAACGACATGTTCGGCGCCATCTCGCTTTTGTACGAGCACTGCTCCGATGCCTACCCCGCTTGCGTCTGTATGGATCTCGGTAGGGGAACAAGGATCGAAGTGACGCAGGATGGGGTCTGACGTAAGTAGAAACTTGAGTTGACGGAACGATGACTCACATTCTGGTGTCCACTGGAACTGTGCATCCTTCTGCAACAGACGCGTCAACGGTTCCACAATATCGGCGAATCTTGGCACAAAACGCCTGAAGTAAGAGCAAAGGCCCAGGAAACTACGGAGCTCTCGAGATGACTGTGGAGGCTTGAATGCGCTGACCGCTTCAATCTTGCGGGGGTCAGGTCTGACTCCGTCTTTGTCGACCAGATGACCTAGAACTAATGTCTGTCGTTCCCCGAACTTACACTTTCTGGAGTTGAGAATCAAACCAGCTTTCTCCATGCATTCCAGAACCAGGCTGAGACGCTCGTTATGCTCTTCAAAAGTGCGGCCGAAAATAACGACGTCGTCAAGATAACAAAGGCATATCTCCCACTTGAGTCCGCGAAGAATTGTGTCCATGAATCTCTCGAACGTAGCAGGGGCATTACAAAGACCGAATGGCATAACGTTAAATTCGAATAAACCATCCGGTGTAACGAAAGCAGTCTTCTCTTTATCAGCGGGGTCCATAGGTATCTGCCAATATCCGGAACGTAGATCGAGGGACGAAAAGTAGGAGGCAGAGTGCAGACAGTCTATCATATCGTCAATTCGCGGGAGCGGGTACACGTCCTTCTTTGTTACCGCATTTAGGCGTCTGTAGTCGACGCAAAATCTCCATGAGCCATCTTTTTTCTTCACCAGAATAACTGGTGCGGCCCACGGACTTGACGACTCTTGTATTACGTTTTTCATAAGCATTTCTTGTACTTGCTCCGCGATAACCTTGCGCTCCGAGGACGACACTCGGTAAGGCTTCTGCCGGATGGGATGAGCCGATCCGGTGTCAATTCGATGACGGGCACGCGAGGATGGAATAGTCGTGCGGCGCTGGTCTTGGGAGAAGTCAAACACAGAAGTATGCTTGGACAGCACTTGTACTAACGTGTTACGTTCACGAGATGACAACGACTTGCTGACCATGCCTATAATTCCTCTTCGAAGGCGCCGGTGGCTCGCACTTTAATGGAAGTCTTCTCGTCCCCTGTGGCCATAGTTGAACTGCTCGTGACGTCATCAAATACAGCAATCTTCATGTGTTTAGGAACATGCACAGGCCACAGCAGAGCAGTTTAGTGCCCACAACGATGTGAAGCCATAATCACCGATACAATGCTGCTAGGCACCAGTAGGTCTTTCTTCCGACAAGAATCACTAAGTGGTTGCACAAAGGCGTCAAATGAAACATCAGTATAGGAAGAAGCGACTACCGATACCGATGCGAATGACCATGGAGGTAGCCTCACGTCATCAGCTACAGCAAATGTCTTCTGTTCTTCATGTGGTTCGTCCACAAATCCTGGCAGTAGCTGTTCTGGGCATGCAACGATTCCTGGACTCCCGCTGTTTACCGAAAGCTCACCGGCACCGCAATTAACAGAGGCCCCGCAGGTTTGTAGAAAGTCTATGCCCAGGATAACGTCATGTGTGCACCGTTCCCAAATAACAAATTCGGTCAAATAACACTTATCCGCCAACACAACGTTCACAACACAAACACCAAGGGGGCGCAGTATTTCGCCGCCTACTCCACGGAATCTAGTAGGCTTGTCGAGGGAGAACATCACTTACGTCTAAGACGGTTCTTGAACGTCAGGCTCATAACCGATATCATTGCCCCGGTGTCCACCAAGGCCATAGCACATACACCGTCAATAACCACTTTCACTTTGTTCCGCATCATAGTAACGCAGAGGCATCTGTGTCGAATCGTGTCTGGCGACCTCACCCCCATCGGTCGCGCAGCCTAGTTTCCCGAAGCTGGTGGTGAGAATGAACGCCGCTCGGCGAAGGAGACCGACGTTGGCGTGAAGGCGGCGGAGTCAGACTGCGGTCGGAGACGGGGAATCACTGCGGGGATGCTGTCGTGAAGTGTTGTTGCCGAAACTCACCGGTGGAGCAAACGAGCAGGGAGGCCAGGAGTGGTCATAGTTGCGACGTTCGGTTCCATAGGACGTTGGTTGTGGTTGGCGTTCGTACCACCGCGGCGACCGGCGACGGTGGGGACAGAATCTAGAGATATGCCCCGTGATACCGCAGGTGTAACACACCGGAAGGCTCGCGGCTTACGTTCGCGTAGACCGGGTATGTCCGTGGCTCCAAGTAGGCTGTTCGACGGGGATACCCTGCAGCACGATCGTATCCTCCTCTCGGTGGTAGTTGTGTTGCGTCCATACAGGCCTTCTCGGGGTGCCGCTCTCCGACAGTTGCCGCAGCAACAGACAGATCTCGAGGAGCTTGGTGACGGAAAGTGCGACTGTTGGGCATCACGGAAGTCGTTGTTCAATTCCGTGCAGCGACTTAACTCCTCTCTAACAATCTGTCTTATGGTGTTCGCGAGATCGGCCGGCGACGTGTCATCCTCGATGCTATAGCAACAGTCGTTACATTTGCCAGCCTGCCAAACTTCGGTGTTATGCGGCGCAGTTTGAGGGCCTCGAAGGTGCGGCAATGACGTATTACGTCGGCCACTGAGCTAAGGCTCTCCTTGCCGATGAGGAAATTATATACGTCCTCCGCGATTCCCTTCAACAAATGTCCGACTTTGTCTTCTTCCGGCATTCGAGGATTGGCCATTCTGCATAGGTTCAGTATGGTTTCTATATAAGTCGTGCACGTCTCGCCTGGCAACTGAGCTCTTTGAAGAAGCGTCTGCTCGGCATGCTTCTTCTTGCGACCGAATCACCGAAGCGCTCCTTAATATCGGACATGAAACGGTCCCATGTTGTCAAGGTCTCTTCGTGATTGTCAAACCACATGAGCGCCGTCTCGGTCAAGAAGAATACAACGTTTGCGAGCCGCGCTGCGCTGTCCCAACAATAGTGCTGCTCACCCGTTGCGTAGGGTTCAGCCACTCGTCCACGTCCTCACCGGGCTTTCCTCCGAACATGCGGGGCTCAACCAAGTGCTGGCGTGGCCAAGAACCAGCCGCCGTTGAGGGCGAAGGTGCTGTTGGCTCGCTCCGTCTGTTGGCTTCGGTGTGGGACATCTCGGACGCCGGGGACGACGGAGGCAATCCAGCCAATGCGGCGGCTTCGACGCGATCAGGCGGTTGGGGAAACGTGTTTCCCGTGTTCGTGTGGTCGGGTACACAGCGCTCCACCACTAACTGTTTACGGATGAAGGATGTTTATGTACAAGTGACGGTCAGCGGGGATGAGGATCGCCAAGGTAGATAGCCACGGAATGGTACAATGGCGCACTCCACTTCGTCGTCCTCTTCTTCATCTCCCATCTCCTATTCTTTCCGTTACAGTATTTATTCATTTTTCGGTAACTGCATCGCCATTTGCAGGCATTACAGCAGGTGTGTGTGTGGGTGGGGGGGGGGGGGGTATATACATCCGTGATGTATCACGGCCGCTGGATGAAAGCTGCGCTTTCATCCAGCGGCCGTGATACATCACTAAATCAACAGTCATTCATTTCTGCACACAGAGCGCAGTAAATGTCATGTACTTTGTATTTCACCAATGCTCAGACCCCCCCCCCCTCCCGCTCCCCCAACCCCGCCACAAAAAAAAAAAAAAATCAGACCACAAAAATTGCTGATAACCTGGGCCCTGGTAAGAAAGATACCTTACAACGACAAGTTTCCAGCTACGCATTTTTCTTTCTTTCTTCTTTCTTTCTTTCTTTCTTTTCTTTCTTTCTTTCTTTCTTTCTTTCTGTGTACAGAGAGAGAGAGAGAGGAGAGACGAGAGAGAGAAGAAATAAGAAGGAAATTTGCCTACAGTGTATCGCAAATGCTCATAGGCCCGCGGTCCGCCCATTCAATGTTTAATCTGTTGCAATCCCTCAGCACGCCATTCATTCTCCAAGGGTATAGACGATAACTCGATGTCGACAGACAGCCGCACATAGGCCAGTCTGTCAATAGGCATCGGCACTATTAGCTCTGTCAGACTCCCTTTTTCATTGTTGTCGCCTGCTCGACTGTCGATTCAATTTCAAAGGGAGGACTGGGGAGCGTGGCCGGTGGGAAGGGGGGGGGGGGGAGGGGGTTGTGTGCGCACCTGTTCTTTGCGGTGAGAAGTGCGCGATGTCAATATTGATCCTTCCTCTTGGAGTCTCGTAGCCTGCGATTGATGAGCGTTGGCAAGGGCCTCAGCCGAACTACTGCGCCTCCCTACGCTTCTCGCGGAAATCTTATTCCGCGCAGGGATCGGCCCTGTTCCTCGAAGGTATCGTCTTGGCAAGGCTTCTTTCTTCAACGGCATCCTCTGAGCCGCCCTTCAGATATAATTACAGCTAGACGCGCTGGCGTTGGAATTCGTATGGCTGATTCCTGCGTACGTATGAGAGCGCTTTTATTATACTTCCTCTTGTATTATACTTTCTCTTGTGTTTTCACGTAAGAAACACGAGTTAAAATCTTTCTCATATTTCGCCGTCGTGCGTAATCCATTATTCCGACAAGAGAATGACGTCATGATGGGTTCCTATTTTGTCAAGTACTTAACTTCGTATCGGCTGTATTCTGGACTTCTAATTAGGCTTTATAATATGTGAACACGACGCAGTCATGCTGTGTGTTGATTAATGTTCGACCTTCGAAGTTTCGAC